>PVJI01002882.1:0-135774 GCA_004026765.1 Micronycteris hirsuta
ATTGTAGGCTCACCCAAGCTGTTTCCAGTGGCCTTTCCAAACAAATGACCTCTCTTGCCTCATGCTTTGGACTTTCCTAAAATCTCAGACAAGCAGCATCTGGCCTCTGTGTACCTCACACTTCTAAGTGGCCCCAGGCCCAGCTCTAGTGGCAGCAGGCCTTGGTTCACAGCTTGGCCTCTCCTGGGCCCAGCACAAGTAGCAGCCACCTGCAGATTGCTCTGTAGTTCATGCCAGGTGGCCCCAGGCAGGGCACAGGTAGTAGCTGACCTTTCACCTCCCAGGAGGCTCCAGAGCCAGTGCACCTGGTGGACAGCTTCAGACCATACCAGATTTTACAACCCTACCATCTCCACAAGCAACATACCCAAGGGGCAGACTCAATGAGCACCAAAGCCCCACTGAAGCAAGCCCTGCCCCACGGGGTCAGCTCCTGCACAGCAGCTCCTCCACTGCAGTTGCAGCTGGTCCTTGCAGTCAGTCACGCTGGGGGTCAGTCACTCCCAGCGACACCCACAGCAAGCAAGGCTCAACTACAACCAGACAGTGCACACAGCCCACAGGGGGGCACACCTGGAATGCCCAGCTCAGGTGACTACACAACGCCACTCTACCAAGTCTGGGAGATGTAGTGGCTCTACCTAACACATAGAAACATAGAAAAGCAGCCAGAATGCAGAGACAATGAAACAGGTCCCAAATGAAACAACAGGAGAAATCTCCAGAAAATGGACTAAGTGAAGTGGAGGCAAGCACACTACCAGATAAAGAGTTCAAAACACGGGTTATAAGGATGCTCAAAGAACTTAGAACTTCAACGGCAGACTGCCAGTCAAGATGGAGGCGTAGGCAAACAAACCTCGCCTCCTCGCACAACCACAGCAAAATTACAACTAGACTACAAAACAAATGTCACCCAGAATCATCAGAAAATCGAGCTGTATGGGAGTCCGACGACCAAGGATTTAAGCCACATTCATCCAGATGGGTAGGAGGTGTGGAGACATGGAGTGGGCAGTCCCATACCCATGTGTGGTGGATACAAAATCGGAGGGATACTTCGGAAGCGAGGGATCCCAGCCCCACACCAGACCACCCAGTACAGGGTTCCAGCACCAGGAAGATAAGTTCCCATAATTTCTGGCCGTAAAAGCCAGTGGAGTTTGGGGAGGCAGAAGAAACAGGGATTTTCAGGAGTCTCTTCTTAAAGGGCCTGCAATGGGCTTAGGACTTACGCAGACTCGCTCACTCTGGGACTCAGCACCAGGGCAAGAGCTGGAAGGGCACCAGTGGCATATAGGGGGAAACTGAAGTGTCTGGCATCAGGGCCAGTGCTGGGAGACAGCTTCCTCCTGGAAAAGACTCCAGAGGCCAGGCAGCGGCATTGTCCCCTCTCTGAGCCCTCCCCCACACGGAGCCACAGAGTGGTGACACGGGTTGCCTCACCCTGGCAATTACCTAAGACTCTGTCCCATTCAACTTACCAGTGAGCTTTTCTACAACAGGCCACGCTACTAAGACAGGGAGTCAAAGCAGCTCTACCTAACACATCGAAACAAACACAGGGAGGCTGCTGAAATGAGGGGACAAAGAAACATGGCCAAAATGAAAGAACAGAACAAAACTGCAGAAAAAGAACTAAATGAAATGGAGATAAGCAACCTAGCAAATGTAAAGTTCAAAACACTGCTTTTTAGGATGCTCAAAGAACTTATCAGATACTTCAGCAGCATAAAAAAGACCCAGGCAGAAATGAAGGGTACACTAAGTGAAATAAAGAAAAGTTTACAGCCCTGGCCGGTATGGCTAGTGGATTGAGCACTGGCCTGCGAACCTAAAGGTTGCTGGTTCAATTCCCAGTCAGGGCACATGCCTGGGTTGCAGGCCAGGTCCCTGGTTGGGGACATGTGAGAGGCAGCCAACTGATATTTCTCTTCCTCTCTTTCTCCCTCCCTCCCCATCTCTCTAAAAATAAATAAATAAAATCTTTTAAAAAAATAATTAAAAGCAAGATCTCGAAAAGATGTTTGCCCACCTGTGTTCATAGCAGCACTATTCACAGTAGCCAAGAGGTAGGAACAAACCAGGTGTCCACTGACAGAGAATGGAAAAACAGAATGTGGTGTATACATATATACCATGTATATATGTCACATGCTGCAACATGGATGAACCCGAGGGCATCATGCTAAGTGAAATAAGCCCATCACAAAACCACGAACCCTGTGTGATTCCATTACTCGAGGCATCTAAAGTAGTCAAATGGCAGAGACAGGAAGGAGAGCGGTGGCCAGCTGCTGTCTAATGGGTGCAGTTCCAGCTCTGCAGGATGAGTGTCCTGAATCTGTTGCACAACCGTGTGAATACGCTTACGACTACTGAATTGTACACTTTAACTGGTTACAATCAGGAAGTTTCTGTTGTGTGCTTTTCTCGCTGCAATGAAAAAACATCAAACTGCGGTGGGCCGCCAGTTCGCCCCTCTCCTTTAGACAGTGCTTCCACAGGCGCTTCCCCGGGGCTGCGCATGCACCCCGTGTCAGGGCTGCCAGGCCTGTGGGGAGCTTGTCCTGTAGGGGCTCCCATGCTTGTCTTCAGCTCTCTTCTAACAATGTTTACCCAGCACCGATTCCACGCCAGGCTCTGGAGTGACAGATGAGCAGGGAGCTCACCGTCTAGAGGACAGCAGATGATAAACACCAAACGTATAAAAAGCTCAGCATTGTGATACCGATTCAATGGGCTGACAGGGCACATGGTGATTGGGATGGGGACAAGGTTACATGGTGCAGACAGGAAAGGCCTACAGAGGGGGAACATTTCATCTGAGATCTGAATGACGGAAGGAGTGGGCCATGTGAGGACATGAGAGAAATGCACCAGGCAGAGGGACCATCCGGTATAAAGACCCGGAGGCAGAAGTGAGCCGGGCCTGTTTGGGGTGCACAGGAGCCTAAAGACCCATGCAACTGGCTTGGGGAGCCAGTGTGAGGTGGACAGTTGAAATACTGCCAAGGCCCCGGTGTACATGAAACAGCTAAAAAGCAGTCTTTTATCAGCACAAGCTTGTTTTGTGAGTTCAAATGTGTCGTTATCTTTTATGATAAAAAAAATTAATTGTAGCCCTGGCTGGGTGGCTCAGTTGGTTGATCATCATCCCATGAACCAAAATGTTTCAAGTTCAGATCCCCAGTCAGGGCACATGCCAAGGTTGTGGGTTTGGTCCCAGGTCTGGGCGCTTGCGGGAGGCAACCGATGGATGTTTCTCTCTCACATCGATGCCTCTCTCTCTCCCCCTGACCCCTTCCTCTCTTTCTAAAATCAATGAATATATATCCTTGGAGGAGGATTAAAAAATAATAAATAAATAAAAACAACAATAAAAAGAATGAACCATCATCCTTACTATCATCTGATACCCAGTCCTTGTGCAGTTGACCCCTCTTGCCTCCCAAATGTCTTTTCGCACTTGGTCTATTCAAATCAGGATCCCACTAAGGTCCTCATATTGAATTTGGTTGATGGGTCTCTCAGGTCTCCTTTAATCTGTAACAGTCCCTTCTCCCTAGTTTTTTCACTCTAATTATTTGTTGGTGAAACCGGGTCATTTGTCCTGTGGAATGACCTTGTGGTGTCATTTAATACATTCTTCTGTCCCCTGTCATTTCTGTTCACTGGTATTTGGGTCTAAAGCTGGATTTGATTCAGGTTCAATTTCATGGGCAAGAGTCCATCCCGGCCGGGGCTGGGGCCTTCCTTGCACGCCCCCCCAGAGCACACGGGCCAGGCTGCTGCGCTTCTGGTGATGCTGAGACGGGTCCAGGGATGCAGGTGCGATCCGCCTGGTCCCTCCGTCCTTCGGTCCCTTTCAGCCTCTCGCTGATGGTCGACGCGGAACTGCCAAACGGTGGTTCTTGCACCCTCCTGTTTTCTCTGCACTTACTTGCTGTGGTTCTTCCGTAAGGAACGACTTTCCCTACTTAGGTTCCCCTAAACTGCTGTTCACGCAGGAAGTCAGGAGAAAGGCTCCATTCTTTACCTTCGTTTTCTGTTTGCAGAATGAGAAGGCGGTGCCTTAACTGCCTCCAAAGGGACCTGTGAGGTGTTTTTCCTTTTAAAAGTCATGAACACATGGATTTTTACAGTTTTGCAGTCATTATTCTTATTCAAGTTGTCCCAGATTTGGCCAGTGGGAGCCCCCTCAGGTTGGCTTCTGTGTCCTTTTGACTTTCTGGTGCCACCGATGTCCCAGGCTCACCTTGTACTTTCCCTGCCTCGGTCTTGGAATCAGCCGCTCCTCTGAGGAGCCCTGGGGCCGGATAGTGGGAAGAAGTATTTAGAGCCTGTAGTCAGGGCCCTCGGAAGACCACCCCCTTTATAAATAGTAACATCCTCCGAACTCTGGTGCCCCTCTCCCTGCTCAATTTATGCCTGGCATGTTGTACCTCGAACGTACTGAGACTTGTACTCAATTATTATACTTGTCATTTCTTCTCTGTCTTCCCCACTAGAATATCAGCGCTGTGAGGGCTTGATTTTGTTCATGGCTGTACCTCTGGGCCTGGCACACAGGAGCTGCTTCATAAATATTTGTTCAGTGAGTGAATGGACAGGCAGATGACCCTCATCCTCTTCCTCCCCAGCCTGGAGAGGAGGTTGACAAGGGTCCGCCCTCCCACCCCGCCCCCCTTCTCCAAAGCCTAGAGGCGTCTGTCTCATTTACATCCAGAAGAGCTGGGAGGCAGAAATGTCACCACTTGGGCCACAGAAGAAAGGGCCTGGCTGAGAAGATTAAAGGCATTTTTGATGAGATGCTAATTTGTTTCTGGAAGCTGCTGGGGGTAGCCGCAACTGGGGCCTCTGGGCTTTTGAGGCAGAGGTAGGAATGGAAAAGGCAGAACGGAGACTGGTCCGGGTGCTCTGGGGGCTGACCCTCTGTATCCACGGGTGGGTCTGGGCCTGGGGCGTATCACTTGTGGGGCTTGGGACATTTGCAGAGCATCTTCCAGGGTAAACTGGTGACAAGAAACCCTTTTAGGCCAGGCCCCTAGGTCTTTCCCACCCTGGGTGCCTCAGCACCCACCTTCCCATGCAGACTTATTTATTACTCTACTTCCACAGGTCCATCTGGGCCCTTTGGCTTCTCATCAAAGGTAGTGCATGAGGTGGGGAGCTGCCTCCCTCTCGGCCAGAGCCCCTGCTCGGGATTCAGACTGTCTGAGCTCCCCTCTCAGCTCTGTTCTTAACAGTCTGCCTGACCCCCAGCAGGCAGCTTCACCTCCCTGGGCCAAGCCAGCAGGGTGCTCAGCTCAAAGCCCGGCACATAGTAGGCATTTTACAGGGGCTTCTCTATGGCCTGGACGTAGCTGTGGCATGGTCTGGTGGCTGGCATCTGAGGCACTCTTTTGCCAGTTACATGCTGTGTGAGCCTGGGGGTATCTCGTACCTCTTTGAGCCTCAGTTTCCTCATTTGGGAAATGAGAATGACTTCAGGGCCATCCTGTACACTGTGGAGCTTAAAGAGATATTCGCAGAAAGCACTGGATCCTGATTTTCCTGTCTGACCTCAGCCAGGCTGTCACCTTGCTGGACCTCCCATCTCCACTCACACATGGGTTGGGCTCATGCAGAATGATCACGATATAGTAACTGTTACTTATTATGTATTGAGCACCTGCTGTGTGCTAGACTCCACTAAGTACACTAGGCACAGGGTCTCCGACAGTCCTCACCCTCACCGGATCAGAGACAGGAGCTGTTAGCCCCATTAGTCGGATGAGGAAACTGAGTCTTAGTGGGGCACGCTCGGGTCTGCCATCTCCAAAGAGTCGTGTTCCCTGATTTCTCTCCTCACTCTCTGTTTGCTAAGCTGGAGTTTTCTGTTCAGCAAGAGGAAGAGATGCCACACGCATGTACTGAGTTCTTGCTGAATGCCTGGAGCCCTTGCGTGTAGTCCAGCCCGTTGGGCAGATTCCCTGGCTGTCCTGTGTGACAAGGAAGGTAACTGTAGGGGTTAGGAGTGAAGAAGCAGAGCCTGGGCCTCAGCATTCTACACCCATGACCCCAGAGAATGCCTGTGCTGGCTGCAGCGGACCCTGTCCTTTGTGTGAGCCTCTGGTCGTGGGGGTGAGTAGACAATCTCACTAGTATGAAAAGCATGGCTGAGACCCAGCAGGCAAGACCTGACAGGAAACAGGGACCTCAGAAGGCTGAGCAAACATCCCCAGGGGAGCCAGAGAGGGAGGGCATTCCAGGTGGAGGACCCCGCAGGGGCAAAGGCCTGCGGGCTTCAAACAGTCCAGCCTAGGGAAGGAGGGAGTGGGGCTGGTGGACTGGTGCAAGAGAACGCGTGGGCAAGATGAGCACTTTGAGAGGAAGAGAACTTGGGGGTGGGGTGAGGCATGGGAGTTTGCCTGGGGGTCCAGAGCACCCGGAGCTTCACTTTCCAGCCAGGGCTGTCGTGGAGGAAGGGCCTTGCCACCGCGGATGCCAGCACTGCTGGCTCCTGGGAGGATTATCTATTTTAGCAACTCGGGGAGGGAGGGGGCAGGGAGCGCCCAGCCTCTGCCAGTTATCACAGGCAGCTCCGGAGTGCTGAGGAGCTCTGAGGAGCGCGGGGCTCCAGGAACGCTGGGACCTCGGGCAGGTCGTGTCCCTGGCCCTGGGACCCGAGGGCAGGAGGGGACGATGCTGGCTGTGTCACTCAAGTGGCGGCTGGGCGTGGTGAGGCGGCGGCCCAAAGGTACCGAGCTAGGAGCTAGCGACAGGAGCCAATGGAATGTGGGGCAGATCCAGCGCCTGCCCAGGGGCTGGGAGGGACCTGGGTCTGGGTGGAGGGCGAGGCTGGGAGCCCAGGCCTCCCCTCCCGGCTCTGTATCTCCCTGCTTCACCTTGACCCTCTGTCTTCTGGTGCTTTGGGGTTTCTCTTTTGTACTCTTTGTCTGAGTCTCTCTAACTCTGTCTCTCCATCTTTCTCTCTGCCTCTGTCTCTTTCTCCCTTTCTGTCTCCCTTGCTGTCCTGTCGCCCTCTCCCCCACCCCTGACTATTCCATGGTCTCTTTCTGTGTGTGTCTGTCTCCCTCGCTCTCTACTTTTCCGTGCCAGCTCCCTGCATCGCCCCGCTCCCATAGCATGTCCCTGGTGGTCTTTTCTTTCCTCCCTGTTTGGGGCATGGTGCTGTCCAGGTCAGCTGGGCTGGCAGGGGTGCGTTGTGTGTGCATGGGTAGGGGGCAGGGGCTCTTTGTGGGGAGTCGGGGCATGGTGGGGGGCTGTGGGCGAAGGCAGGACTTGGCCGTGGGAGGGACTGAGTACACTGAGTCCCGGCGTGTGCAAGGTCCCATCTCTGGACGGACGTTCAGTGCCTGAGAGAGCCCCAGGAGGGGCTCAGGGTGGGGGACAGCCTGGTGTAGGAGCGGTGCTGGGGACCAGCGTCTGCAGCTGGGAGCAGACTCCCAGGCCAGGTGACCCCAGGCTCCCCCCCATGGCCTCATGGTGCTGCTGCCTCTGCACCTGCAGCTTGGAGGGGAGGTGGGGGCGGGGGTGGGATCACAGCGTCTGGGCTTCAGGCCTCAGAACTAAGAATAATCATACTGCTAACAAGAGCAACAGTAACTGACATTAATTCAGTGCCACTGTGTGCTAGACAATGCATTAATTCATGAACTCCTCACAACAGCCCTGCAGGGTTGGTCCCATCCTTATTCCAGTTGTGCAAAGTGAAAAACTGAGGCACAGAGAACTTAAGAAACTTGCCCAAGGTCACACAGCTGACATGCAGAGGCTCTCGTAGCTGCCGTGAGCATTTTCTGGACTCTGAGGGGCTTGCATAGGGAGGTGGTGCGTCCGGAGCCATCGGGGGAGCAGGGTCCACACGAGCCAGAGGCCTCTAGGCTCTGCACTGGCCCGGGGCAGCTGGTGGTCTGATGCCCTACAGGTCCCTGGAAGCCCCTTCCACGGGGATGGAGCAGCCAAAGCCAAGAGAGCGTCAAGAACAGGGTTTCCCTTGGGGCTCCCCCAAGGGAGCAGACCCCTCCGCCATCAAGGCCGTAGTCCTATTCAGGTTCACAGACCCTGAGGACCCAGTGGGATCCTCCGAGGCTGGAGAGGCACAGACAGACACACCCAGCGCTGCTCCAGCCCTGAGCTTCCCCGGGGCTTGGAGAACAGACAACTAAGAGCTGTGGCTCAGGTTCTGCCTCCTGCGGAGAGGCAGGAGGCGCTCACAAGGCTCCCGCAGACCTGGATTCAGATCCTGCCCCTGGCTCTTACTTCCGGTGTGGCCCACTCAGAGCCTCAGTGTTCTTGTTGATAAAACAGACCCAAGAAAAGCCACCCTCCCGAGATGGCAGAGATGGTTTGGGAAGATCAGGGCAGGGCCTGGCACACAGTAGACACCTGGTCTTTTGAATTCCATCGTTCCATCAGAGGCACATCCACTTGCTTCCTCTTCCCCCTCGCCGCCGGCCCCTACTGCATGCGCACACCACTGACCGCAGGGCGTCTGGGACCAGCAGACCCCTCACAAGATATATGAAAAGAGAAGGGAGCGCGCCCTGATTGACTGAGGGCACACTGTGTGCTGACTCTCTCCATTCCTTTTCGAGGGCTCTGAAGGAGGCACTTGAACTTGTTTGACCAGACGGTGAACCTGGGCATCCACATGTGAAAACAGGAAAGCTCAAGGGAGAAGGATTGAAGAGACAGAGGAACGGGGAGGTGTTTTCTCTGTCTTCTTTTCCAAAATATTTTTAAATGCCTGAGGACACATTTCCCCACTTCCAGCCCCTATTTTTATTTTAGTTTTTGTTAGTTCACATCTAGTATTGACCCATATACAATTACTTGCCTTCTGGTTTATCGCAGCAATAGTCCAACGGCACTGGCCTTAATCATGTCCGTCAGAGGGGCCGGCCGCGGAACCCCCAGCACCGCATGCATCTGCAGGGCACGCCCGACGAGGCGACACTTTTGCCACCCCCGTCCACTCTGTAGTGTGTCAGGGCAGCCAGCTTAACCTCCTTTCTCCTCTGCTCACTCTTCGCGGGGATGGTGTAAGAATTCTTCCTTTTCTCAGCACCGCCGCGGAGTCTCAACACAGAGGCAGCGCGGACCCCTTTTGCGTGCGGCAGCCAGACAAAGTGCGTCCGTCTTCCAGCTGCTTGCCAGAAATGATCGGCCTTTGCTGATCCGGAGGAAGGCCTTCCTTACCCTGGATCTTGACCTTTACCTTTTTTTTCTTTTCTTTCTTTCTTTTTTTTAAAGATTGTATTTATTTATTTTCAGAAAGAGGAGAAGGGAGGGAGAAAGAGAGGGAGAGAAACATCCATCAGTTGCCTCTCGCACGCCCCCAACCCGGGACCTGGCCCACGACCCTGGCAGGTGCCCTGTTAGGGAATTGAACTGGTGACCTTTCAGTTTGCAGGCATTCAACCCATCGAGCCACACTGGCCAGGGCTACGTATTCATTATATCTGAGGGTTCAACCTGGAGAGGGATGGTCTTCCCCATAAGAGTTTTCATGGAAATCTGCATCTTGGCGGTGATTCCACCGCAGATGGCAGATCTGAAAAAGAAGCCAGCCCTTATTTTTAAATAGGCCTTACTGTTTCCCATCTTATCTGGTAAGACCCCGAAGTTCCTCACCCTATGATTGCTTGAGGTAGGGTCCCTCGGCCACATGGCCAGCGCAGCCCCCTCCTGTGTGCCCCAGACTGAGATTTGAGGCTTGGCCTAAATTCAGAAGCAGCAGTCCCTTCCTGGGCCAGAACTGGGGGAAGGAACTGTTCAGTCCTGGCTCAGCTTCCCCAGTTTCAGCCCCAGGTCCAAGAGCCAGGGGGAGCACCTCTGGGAGCAGAGGTGGGGGCACCTCTGCTGTGCTAGACACCCAGTGTACCCCCTCCCCCGCCCCGGCTGAGCTCAGAGAGTCCTGGCAATGCCATTCATTGTCTGCATCTGGGCAGTGAGGACATGGAGGCCTGGGGAGGCGGGGCCTGACTAACCCAGGTGCTGGACCTCCGTGCCTGCAGAGGACACAGGCCTCCCGGGTCGCTGTGGTTTCCTCCACAGCCTGGGCATAAGCACAGTGCCTCCCCGCTGGGTGGAATTGAGGAGTCTGGGAGATAAGATGAGCGAGGTTTCCCGAGGGGCTGTGCTTTGGCCTTTACAAGCATCAAAGGGTCGTGTACAATTCAAAGAGTGAGGGCTTTCATTTCCTCTGTGTGCATGTGAGGGGGCGGGATAAGGAGAGTGTCGGCCCTGGAGCCAGCTGCTGGGTGTGAGCCTCAGCTGTGCATCTGAGCAAGTGGCTTTCTCTCTCTGGGCCCAAGTTTTCTGATCTGTAAATTAGGGTTAATAGGAGAACCTTCCTCACTGGGTGGCTGCAAGGACAACTGAGTTTTCAGTGCTGGGTGAGAGGCGAGGGGCTAGGGCTAGAGAGTGGGCAGATGGGTGGATGCTGAGGAAGCAGAATACCCTGTGCCATTCACTCACTCACCAGCTATCTTATGAGTATCTATCGTGTGCCAGGGACTGTCCTAGGCCCTGGGGGCACAACAGGGAACCAGACCACCCTAGATCCCTGCCCTCCTAGAGCTGACATTCTGGGGGTGACAGTGAGGGAGCAAGACATGGTGGTGGTGATGTGTGCTGTGGAGGAAGATGAAGCCGGAGGAGATGGGGTTTGTGGGTAGTGGGGTATGGTTTTAAATGGGGTGTTCAGGAGAGGCCATCCTGAGAAGGTGATATGAGAACAAAACCCTGACAGAGATGAGGGAGGGAGTCATGCAGCTATCCAAGGGAAGAATGAATGTGGCTGGTAGAGGTCACAGCCAGTGCAAAGGTCCTGGGGCATGAATATATTGGGTGTTCCCAGGCTGGCAAGGATGGAGCAGAGGAGGTGAAGGGGGAGCACGAAGGAAAGGAGCTCGGGGAGGCTCTGGGCAGGGCCCGTTTCTGACTGCTCAGGCCAGGGTGGGCGGAGCGATGTATTGCCGGTGCAATGAGCAGTGTTAGGGGTAACAAGGTTATCAAGGATAGTAATCCCTCCTGCCAGCCGTGGAAGTGGCGCTTCCTGGGCACAGGGAAGGTCTGTGCTGTGCCCCCCCAGAGCTTTGTCCACCACCCGCTCCATCTCGTCTGTGATGAATTATTCACTCCTTCCTTTCCTCCGTAATGAGGCTCTCCTCTGTCTCCAATTCGCCTCCACATCCGGCTCCTGGCGTTTCTCACTCTGCAGCAGCTGCGGTGGGGTCGCAGATCTGACGCCCCAGGTGGAAACCAGCTCCTCCCCCAGTGCCAGCGCTGCTCCCAGGCCTCTGCCCCCTTGGTGAGTGAGCCCCAGGAGCTCAGATCGCCCATGGTGACCCAGAGGCCATGGGATTTCTTTATTAAGGAGCCAGGGACAAACTCTCCCCCTGGGAATTGCTCCTGGAACCCTGGCAGCCTGGAGTCAACCTCTGGACCTGTTCTCTGTTCCTCCAGCATTGCAGCGCTTGCTGTATGCCAGGCCCGTGCTAAGTATGTACTAGACGTGGGCTTTCTCGTCCTCACAACAGCCCTGCGAACTGCATCGCCCCACTTTGCAGGCGAGGAAACTCAGAGAGGAAGGGCCTTCCCAAGGTCGCCCAGCCAGGAGGGAAATGGTGGAGTCTTGGCCTCAGAGCCATGCTGGCTGACTTCGAAGCCCAAATGATCACCATGGGGCCTTTCTCAGTGGCCAGTTATCCCTTCGCCACCACCAGGAGCAGGGGGCCGTCCGTTGCATTCCCAGCATGTGGCTACGGGTTTGTCTGCTCCAGGGTCCCCCGAGGTTCTCTGCCCTCACTCTGTTTCCTCTGCCCCAGGACAGCTCTGCAGAAAGTGAGAGGGCCTCACGAGGTCCTCCAGGCTGAGCAGCCCCACTTCTCAAGGTCCATCACCCCCCCCCCACGTGGTCACACCTCTGTCCACGCTCCAGCCTGTCTGTGTCCTTCTCTCAGGGTAGGGCCCAGGGTGGAGCCCAGGTGTGGGGAAGTCTGACTGGACAGAGCGGCAGCTAACGGGGTTCCAGGCACACACGTAGGGTGACTGTCCTGACAGTGCACTGGCCTTGCCTGTGCCACCCCCACACCAGCGCTGAACTTGTCAGCTGACATCCCAGCATCGTTTCCGTTTGTCAGCTTGAACGTTCAGTCCGGCGGGACCATCCGCCTGTCTTAATTGCCCGGGTAATTGTGAAGGCTGCTGGCCCGGTCTCCCTCTCTGCAAGATGGTCTGATGGAGTGGAAGGAACACCCATCAGACAGGAGACCAAGGCTGGCCCCACCGTCTGTGGTCCCTGCTCCTCCTGGCCTCAGTCTCCCCTCTGTTCCCCTCACTCTCCTCTCCCCTGGCTGGGAGCCTCTTCCTGGCCTCTCCACATCTGCCTACTTGCTCTCCTTGAGCTGACCTTGTCTCTCCAGCCCCCGCATTTCGCCGTCTTGGCCGAGGTGGCAGTGACTCATACGCAGATGTGTAGGCCGGTGGGTGGATGGTGGCGGGGAGGGGGGGCACATACCCAGCAACCTCTCACAGCCACACAACTGGGACAGCTGGAGTCCCTGCAAGCGACCTTGGGGAAGGTCCCCTTGCCTCGCTGAGTCTTGGCGCCTCATTTGCAGAATGGGTCTGTCGATGAAAGTTTGTTTGAAGTTTGGAAACAGCCAGGGGGACCATTTGAAGCCCATGCTAGGGACTGAGGTTAGGGAGTCCGAGGCTGGCTGAGGGTGGAGCTGAAGCAACCCCCAGAGACCGCAGGTCCTACTCCTATCCCAGCCCACACATGTGCCTCTATTTCACATGTGGGAAGGTCAAGGCCAGTTTTGCTCAAGGTGGAGCCAGGACTTGAACCCAAGGCCCCTGTAAGGCCCCCTGTGGTGTTGCTGCTGGACAAGGGGGTGCTAACAGGCCAGCAGGGAGCAGACTAGAACGTTCATCACCTCTTAGTGTCAGGCTCATCGGGGCAGATGGGCAAGGAAGAGGGGCATCCGGTGAGTTGGCAAAAGCGGGACTGAGGGCTGTCTGAGGCTTTAGGGAATCAGACGAGGCCTCAACCAGCTGGAGGACCAGGGAAGGCTTCCTGGGAGAAGGGTCAGTGGGGCAATCTTGGGGGACTTGCAGGATTTGGCCAGGCGGGTGAGGGATTAGAGAGAGCGCATTCCTGGGAGGGCAGTGAGCGGAAAGACTGGGAAGTGCCGGTGGGCTCAGGGCGTGGTGCTGGGGCGGCGAGGCTGGAGGGGGTCAGGCTGGTTCTGGGCACCAGCTGGCCACCTCCCAGTGACCGTTCCTGAATAGCACTGAGGGTGCCGTGGAATGTGGGTGCCTCTGCTGTCAGGCTTCAGGCACCGGCCCAGAAATCTTGGGGACAAGCCTTGTCCTCCAACAAGTGGCCTCTGCCAGGGCCCACCTGTAGCCCTGCAGAGCCCCCACCCCACCCCTCCACCAGGATCTTAGGGGTGTATTCTAAACTGGGCTGTGCGGGGTCATTCCCAAATTAGCTCCCTGCCTGAGCTTCCACCGTCAGTCCCCAGCTCCAGGGTCTCCTGCAGTAGTCGCATCCACCAGGAAAGCACAAAATCACATGGAACTCTCACACAAAGCCCCTCTGAGGACCTGTGTCTATTGAACTGTCATTCAAGTTCTGGAGCCAGGCACCCAAGTTCCTCAGTCTCTTGTCCTCTGAACTCCAGTTTCCTCTCCTATAAAAAGAGATTATTCCATCCTGAAGCACACATGGCCAGAGGTGAACAGCATACTGAAATCTGTAAGGGATTAAAGACACCCGTGTGAGCACCGCCCCAGACTGATGGGGTGAATGGCCACCACTCTTTCCAGCCACATACTGTGGAGGATCCCCGCTGAAGCTACATCCGGACTCTGAGCTGTGGCCTCTCCTGCCAGGGCTCCAAGGCCGTGACCAGACACAGCCCCTGAAACTCTGCAGGGCAGTCCTGGGCCTGGGGCCCGGGGCCTGGAGAAGCCACAGCAAGTCAGGCTCCAGCTCGGGATATCGGAGTGACTCTCATCCCTCACAACCGTTGAGGAATGAAGGGGACTGTGCATGAGGCGGTGAGCTCCCATTTGTGGAGTTGCGCAAGCTGCACCACGTAGCAGAAGGGATTTCCTGCATCAGACTGAACTGTTAGAGGGGATACGTTATTGGTTTCTTTCCAATGCAGCCATCCAGGGAGTATGTGTATTTATCATTGACTTCTCATTCACTCATCCAGCAAACTCTTTTTCTTTATGGTGTGCAAGGCCCAGTCCTGGGCATACAGTTCAAACCAAAGAGCAGGACAGTTGAAGCTTTCTCGTGCAGTGGAAAAGAACAGATGAGCAAATGCCTTGGAGGAAAGGCCATGAGAAGGTAAAAGGGACCCATTTTCTGTAGTCAGGGTGGGCTTCTTGGTAGAGACAGTGTTTAGGTTGGGTTTGAAGCATGCAAGAGAGGAAGAGGGCTCCAGGCAGAAGGAAGAGGCCATGTAATGGACCCGAGGAGGGAACACCTGATTCTGATGGTCTGACCCTCAGCCCATCCTAGCTGGAGCTCTTGGCCAGGTGCCTCTCCTGTCTGGGCCTCAGTTTCCCCTCTATAAAATGGGACTGGCAGGACTTTTTAAAGATTCCAAGAGACCCTGCACATACAGTGCTGGGTACCCAATAGGCTCTCCATAAATGTTAGCCCCTCCCCTTTTAACCTGAGGCGTTTGCACTTGTTCAGAGGGTAATGTTTGCCTGAGAGGGGAGAAGGTAGGATTCCAGGTACAGTCTTAGCCACCAGGCCGAACCTTGGCCAGAGCTCACTCTCCCACTCCGCTGGGCGTGAGGGCACTGGAGAAGGGTTGTGTGCCCGCTTTTCCCAAAGCCTCGTTGATCACCAGCCACAAGGGGGCGTCGCTGTAATCAGACTCCCACATGCTGAGGCTCCAGCACAGCCCCTGCTAACTTCAGTCCTGTTCCTTCCTGGCTGCCCTGGCCCTGTGTGTGTCCCACTCTTCCATCGTCTCATTGGAGGGCCTCAGGAGAGCCCACCCCTCCTTAAATGTCACCCACACGGTGGCCACAGCACTCCCTCCTCTGAAGCAGGTCTCTGTACCTTCAGGATCCAGACCCACTTGCCGGTCCAGCCCTCCTGCTACCATGGGGCCCTCTGACCTGCTGTGCTGGTTGGCGTCCCTCCACACAAGTACTGTGTACCTTCCCACCTCCCCCCAACCTCTGCTCAGGCTGCCCGCTCTGCCTGGAATGCCCTTCCCACCTCTTCTTTGAGTGTTTGATTCTTTTGTCCCTTGAGGCTCAGCTCAGATGCTGCCTCCACCAGGCAGCCTGCCTGGACTTCTCCTCTGAGCCGCCTTGACTCTTGGCCCTTTGTTGTTGGATTCCTAGCAGAGCCTCTTTGGGTATAGTCCCTTCTGCGAGAGACACTGGTGTTCTGACATTACGTGTAATGTTCTGGGCACAGAGCAGGTCCTATGTGAACAGCAGCTTGGGAGTGACCCCACAGTTGCTCCGTCCTTCCTGTATCCGTGTGCACTTATGGGCCGGGGAGAGCACTTCCGTGTGTGCATTTCTCAGGAGACTGGATGGGGTGCTTCTGAAGATGGTATCAGGAGGCCTGGGTTCCAATCCCAGCTCATCCCTCGTGTGCTGTGTGACCAAGAGCAAGTGGTTATACCTCTCTGGGCCCTGTTTCCTCATCTCTGAAGTGGGGATGTCATGGGGATGAAATGAGAAAATAGGTGTAAAATGCTGGATGCAAAGCTTGGCACACAAGTTTCTGCTCCAACTGGTGCAGAAGAACCATCAGCTGGGCCCGCCCCAACCCCCATCCCTGCGGCTTTCTCTCCCCCGGCCTGGGCACACTTGCAGTCAGTCACTCACGTGCCCTCTTGCCCTGCAGGGCTGGAGGAAGGCTGCGGAGAGAGGTGCTGGGAACTGGCAGGTGTCAGTCTGGGGCTGCAGCCTAGGAGTGGCCCATGGGTGTGGCGTTACCCTGAAGCACAACTCAGCCTGCCCTAAAGTCAGGGGAGGGGCACTGCAGGTGGGGGGCAGGGGAGATATCAGGCAACTTGGTGGAAGTGGGGGCCACAGACAAACAGCAGCCCCTATGAAGGGTCACCTAGTGTCCATCACCTGCAGCTGGTGGAATCACAGCGTCCCCATTGTTAAAATGGGGACAGTAACACCCACCTTATAGAAAAGTTTAGCCACCGGGCAGGGGACCAACTGTTCTGGCCTGACCTCCTGGTGTGAGGAGAGAGAGAGGAAGAAGCAACTGAACAGCAATAAAGGGTTTATCTCTTGTCCTCAAATCCCCATCTCTGCACCCAGACTTCATTTCCGGCTGCCACTCAGGGCCCCCAGTGGGCTCAGGACGCAGCTTGCCTGTAGTTAGGATGACGCAGCCCTGGGGCCTGAGAGGAATGAAATAGGCGGGGATCCAGGCCCTGCTCTGCACTGGTGGGCCCTCCCTGGGTCTCGGTTTTCCCATCTGTGCAGCCTGCGGTCAGTTGGTTCCTAACTGCAGTGGTCACTGTCCCTGGGTGGGCGAGGGTCAGGGGTGCCAGGGGTCCTTCGGTATGGGAGACAGCCCAGCACACCAGAGAATGTCCCCCACAGTGGTGCCGGGGGCACCCATTAAGAGACACTAAGAAGGGCCCGCAGGCCTGGCCGCTGTAGAGCAGAGGTCAGGAGTGCGTGCTGGGCAGTCATGGGCTGCAAAACCCTCCCAAGTTCTCTGTCCCTTGCTACGCACGGTGGGGGGGGGGGGGGGGGGGGGGGGGGGGAGGGGAGTAGAGCCCCAGAGTGACTTGCCCAGAATCAGGTAGCTGGCAGAGCTGGGATTTGAACCTGGGTGTGCCCAACCTTGAAGTCCTTCCTCTCTGGTCTCTTGCACAGTGTTGGTGTGACATGCGTGGCAGGAAAGATGGATGAATGCTTTCTGGCTCACTAATATGTGGCCTCCCCAACCCCAGGGGCTGGTGCTTTTATTATTTCCATTCTGCAGGCGAGGAAGCTGAATCCAGGCAAGGATTTCTGGTGATGTGCAGTTTCCCAGAGAGTTTTAGATCTGCGCCCCAGGTCGCACAGCCACCTGTCCTACAATCGTCTCACAAAGCCCGAGGAGGCAAAGGTGGCAGGGCCTTTCCTGACCTTGGAGCAGCTGCCTACCAGCTCGGTGGTCCTACTAGGTCCTCTAGGAGGCCCCGATCCCCTCACAGACCATCCACTGCATTGGAAACATAGAGCAAATTCTGGGACCTGGAGCTGCTGGCCACCAGGGACTTGGCAGGCCTAGCTTCCAGCTACTGCACAGGCCCAGCCATTGCCACTCCTCCCCTCCTCCCTCACCCCCACCTTTCTTCTTCTTCCCTGAGGTGCGGCAGCCTTGGAGGGGAGGAGTTGTCTTTGGAGCCAGGCAGCAGCTCCTCTTGCTCTTAGGCCACCTCCCTGAGTCCTTGCAGAGCCTTCTTACCCCCTTACCAAATTTTGCTGTGTATAACGCACACTTTTTTGCCCAAATTTTTGAGGGAAAAATAAGAGTATGCGTTATACATTGGCATACTGATTACAATAATCCTGTGTATAGTGCGCACAAAACATGGGTGTGCATTCTACACGGTAAAATGCTGTCGTTCACAGCCATCCATGGCTCCCGTTGCCTGCAGAAGGAAGGCCAAACTCCTAACACTGTTCTTTGAAACTTCATCTGCACCCTCTGGGACCTTGTTAAAATTCGTGTTTGGATTTAGCAGCCTGGGGGGGGGGGCGGGGATGCTGCTCCTCAGACCACGCCTACAGGAGAGAGGTCTCAGCAGACTCTTCAATGACCTGGCTCTGTCTCCACCTCCTGTCTGGTCTCCTCACCGGTGTCCTCACTAGTCACGTGGGATTGAAACCCGGAAAATGACCCACAGGTCTGGCTGCCAGCCGCCAGGAAAGCCAAACTCCGGAGGCAGGTTCTGGTTGGGAAGGAAAGGGGTTTATTCAGGATTCGACACCCGAGAAGACGGCAGGCTCCTGCCTCCAAGGCTGTCTCAGCATCTCGGGCTTCCCGGTCCTACGGCAGAACTGCGGGAGGGGGGCTAAGGAGTTCCTGGTGATGTGCGGTTTCCCAGCTCTGCTCTCGGTGCTCTCACTGTTGTCTGCTGCATGTGTCCTCGTGTCGTTCCGTGCTCCATCTCCGGTTTGACTGCTGGCGTTCCTGCAGGTTCCCATGTGAACGGCTGATGCCCATTCCTGTGGTCAGGGTCGTTCCTTGGTCAGGCAGGAAGTGTAACTGCTGATGTCTACACTTACTCCTAGGAAACTTTTAATACGTGATTTTTCTATGAGTCTGTTAGTACAACCTATTCTATAATTACTACTTGATTAGTATATTATACTTTTTTTTTCAATCACTGTTATGCACATCTGCAATGGCTTTTTCCTTTTTTGATGTGTTTCTTCCTGTCCTTCAAAGTCAGGCTCCAAAGCACCTCCTCAGTGGACCACCAGCAAGAGCTAGCTGTTCCTCAGCTGCTCTCCTGGACCCCTTTACAAGCCCCTGAAATTCTGAGAGGCCCAGATCAGCACCTTTAAGAACAGACCTCTTAGATGTGAACCTGGATCCACCCTTACAGCTGGGTGACCTCGGGCAAGTTACTTAACCTCTCTGTGCTGATTATTTATTTAAACCCCACCTTGCTACAAAATGGACTAACAGTTGCTTCCAAACAGACTCTTGGATACAGCCAAATGCAGATGTGCTCGGTGGGCTGATGGGGACAGAGGGCAGAGGGAGGACACTGTTTCCCACCTGTCCCTGGGGCTGCGGCCCCTGTGCCTGGCACAGCGGGCCCTTAGAGAAATGTGAAGTGCAAGCTCTCTCATAGCCCACGGTGTGACCTTTCCAGGAGCTTCTCATCCAGCAAAGTAAATTCCAGAGGAGCAGTGAGAGAGACAAACATGGCGAGGTTTCGAACAGCCCATCCTAATAGCTCATTTAAATGCATCTGGATGGAAAGCAAATATTTTCTTATAAGAGGAGGCAGATGTAACTCTAAAGCCTTGTGCCCCAGAAAGGGGCCGTAAATGGGAGGCAGGGGGAAGAGGGGAAGGGTCTGTTAGCACAACTTCCATGCCTAGAAGGCTTCGGTCCTCCCTGCCTGGCATGGAGCTGGAATGCCCCCAAGCAGCCCTCGGTACCCTGGGGAGGGTCAGGGTCTTTATCGAGAGCCAAGTCCTGACCGTTGCCTGGCGCCGTGAACCACGTCGAGAGCCTGCCTCCCCTTCTCTGCCCGGCCCAATCACGGGTCCTCCCTCTCTGACCCACCTCACCACACCTCCCATGGCTGAGATCTTAGCATCTCTCTTTGACCTTTGGCCTCACTGCTGGTCCAAGGAAACCTGACCTGGACCCTGGAACCTGGTCCCTGCCCCTTGGGGCCTGCCTGAAGTCACCCAAAGAGGAAAGTACCCCTAGGAAGTCGGCAGTAACAGAGGAACACGAGCCTATGGAGCCAAGGGTACAAGTGGCCCCCCCGGATTTAGAGTCTGGATTGTTCTGAGGTGCTGTCAGTGTTGGGCTGGTAGGAGGCAGCACGGGTGGCCCAGCAGTGGTGGGCTAGGTTCTGTGGTGGGCACCCTGCACAGGAGGGAGTCCAGAAGAAACCTCCCGTCCCTAAGCACCGGGAAGCTCTCTCCCACTTGCTGCGAGACACAGACTCAGTGTGAGACCTGCGTGTTCCCACGTGTCCAAGTCCACAGGAGCCAGGACCTCGGCCTCATTCTTTGTCGCACACATTCAACTGGATGCAACGGGTAGTTGCAGGCTTTGACACCGTGTGGCGCGATGACCCACCCTTCTCCTGGGTGGCACGGAGAGCAGGAGCAGCTGGACAGCAGAGGAGGGAGTCCACTGGGGTCGTCAGGGTCAGTCCGAGCAGGCGTGGAGGAGTCCGGGGGTGTGCGGGGCTGAGGCCCAGCCGGGTTGGAGTCGTGGGTGGACCAGCTGCTCCCGCCCGTCAAGCGCAGAGGCAGGCAGATCCCCGGCCCAGCTCGCTTGTCTTCCCAGAAAGCTGGGGGAATGCTCCACGTGGCAGGCTGCTGGGCTCATCCTTCCTAAGCTCCACCTTACAGAAAAGGAAACTGAGGCCTGGGGGAGGTAGTTATATCCACTTAGGATGTCAGTGGAAGGGCCCCAGGGGGCTCCAAACACAAGGGTGTCTAACTCGAGGCCCACAGACACACCTGGCATCATCCATTGACTGCACTGTCTTGGGATTCTGTGTAAGATTCTGTTGGAATCTGCTCTTTAAAGAAAAAAAGTTTGAAAGGCTCTCTTCCCCTTCTCTGGATGGAAAAACTGAGGCCTGAGGAAGGCAATCACTTGCCAAAGTCCCAGGGAAAGTTGAGAGCTGAACTGGGGCCCTGGGGGAGACCCCAGGCGTGCCATCTTCAAAGATCTCCTGCCCAGGCTATGGGGGTGCAGGAGTTGAACCCCATCCAGGAGCCAGACTTGACAGCAGCGTGTCCCCTTTAAGCAGGGAGCCGCCTGCTGCAGTGGGTGGACTCAGTGCCCAGCCAGTGGGAGCTGTGAGCCTCCCTCCCACAGCCCCTCCCTGGGGAGGGTGTGGGAGGGGCCGAGCAGCGTGGCTCCTGAGGGAGTCAGTGGGCAGCAGGGACAATAGCAGACATGCTGTGTGGGCTTAACCGGGAGACCCCTGGAGAGGCGGGTAAGTGATGGGGGATCTGTAGGCAGAGTGCTCAGGCGGTTTCCTCAAACTACTGCCCGAGAGAGGACTGGGACGGCTAAGACTGGGACTGCCACTCCCCAGAGACCCAGGGCTTGGAGAGAGTGCAGGGGCTGGACACCTGGCCGGGGGACCAGGTGACAGGGCTGGCTCTCTGACCCTGGCTGCTGTCCTACAGCAAGGGCTGAGTCCCCTGGCCTGTCCAGCATGGCAGAGGCAGCAGGCAGCTCTGGAGTTCCAGAGGGCAGTGCTCAGCCCCTCGGGGGTGCCCCAGGGCGGGCATCTACCTTGGCTTGAGCTGGTAGGAGTGGGCTTCCTGCCCGGAGATGGGAGAGCAAAGGCCGAGGTCAGGATGGTGAAGACAGAGCTCCTGGACCTTGCAGCAGGAAGAAGGAGCCCTGGCCGGGGGGCTGGTCTGTGGGGCTCCGGGGGTGCAGTGGGGTGGGTGTCGCACGGCTGCCACATTCCTGGGGGGGCCAGGAGTAGGACCCAGGGAAGGGCTCTGGTGCAGACGTCGTTGCTCCGTCCATCTATCTGTCCAGGTGCCTCTCTGGCCTCAGCCTGCTGGGCTGGCCTTCCTTCCCCAAACCCCCAACAGGGAGCTGTCAGGAGCCAGGACCAGGTAATCCTCCACCCTTGTCAGTCCCTTCTCATACTCGACAAACTCGTAACTCTGCTGCCTCGCAGCAACTCCAAAGGGAGGGACTGTGGTCCCATTGGACAGGTGAGGAAACCGAGGCACAGACCCGGTGCTCCCCCCAAGGCTCCACAGCTGCGACACAGAGACTGACTTGGGACTGGCACACACGCGACTGACTACAGCAGAGCTCCCCGCCCTGCTTCTTAGGGCCCAAAGTACTGAGGCCCACCTTCCCACCCATGGCGAGGGGCAGAGGCGGGGTTGCCCCTGCCCCCACAGAATAATAGCGCAAGCCGTGATAGCTGGCAGCTGTTGAGATCTTTTTCTGTGCCGGCCAGGTCTTACTCTGTTCTAAGCTCTCTCTGTGCACTTGCTCACTTAATCCTGCCAATAACACTGAGTTTGGGACTATTTATTCTCCCCATTTTACAGTTGGGGAAACTGAGGCATAGAGGTGCTAGGTGATTTGTCCAAGGCTACACAGCTGAAAGTGGCAAAGCCGGGACTCGACCCCGTGCGATCTGCTCCTGCCCCCTCCTGGCAACTGTGTTGTAAATGGAGACACTGCCTTGGTGGCCTGCACACTTCTGTCCCCTTGACTTAAGGTCCAGGTGAGTGAGGTCACCTCGTCCTGCCGTGGTCAGGGCTGCAAGGGCAGCAGGACATTGGCAGGGAGTTGTCTCCCTCCTCCTTCCTCATGGGCCTCTGCCTCCACCCAGGCTCAGGCCTGAGCATCGCCTGCCTGGACCTTTGCCCAATCTCCTCCCTGGTCTCCTGGCCTGCTCCTCTCCCTGCATGCTGCCATGGGAGGGAGCTTGCTAAAACTCAAATCTGATTACAGCTCCTTATCCTGGCATTCCAGGTCCTTCAAGGTCTCCCTGACTTTTTCTCTCACTGATGATTTCCTTGACCCCACACCCTCACCACTGCAGACCCCACCTGGATTCCTCCCCAGGTTACAGGACCTCACGGACACACCTGCCTTAGTTGGTGTCAAAGCTAAGGCTCTTTTTAAGAAAAATCCAAAGATGGAGCTTCAGGCATAGCAGGATCCAGGTGCTCAGTGAACATGATTAGGACTCTAGGTTTCTGCTTCTCTTTAGGAGAGTTTCATTTGCAGGCAGACTGTTTCTTCTCCTGAGGCCCCAGTGCTTTTAAGCTTAAGGTTAACTAGCTCTTCGCTCCCTAAGTAAGGGCTGTTTCCAATAGTTTCAGCAAACACTCCAGGGTCTACTTTTGCTGGACCAGCTTAGATCATGCATCCTCCCCTGACAAACCGCTGGATCTCTGATTGGCCAGACTGCTCATGTGGCCTCCCCCCAGAGCAGGGGGCAGGGCAACCGACAGGTGGCTACCCCGTACACCCCCCCACATTTTGCAGAGAAGGCTGAGACCCTGAGAAGTCAGGCCACTCCTCAGTGGGCACCAGGCTTGGGGTTGGGGGCTGTGGGACACACTGCCCAATCCCTTCTCTGCCCCACAGGACTCCTGCCTGCGTGAGTCCTTTCCCAGGCCCGCACCCTGACCATGTCCACTCTTGCTCCTGGGGGTCTTGTTTATCTCCCTATCCAACCCTGAGCCCTTGCAGGAAGGGATGTGACCAGGGCTGGGACACACAGTGAGCATGAACACAGTTTTTGGCAGGAGCTTCTCCCCTCCTTCCCAGTGTCCACTCCAGGCCACAAAGTGGTTTTTGTTTCCAGAGCCTGCTAGGCCTGAGTGAGCACATGCCGCCCAGCCAGGACCAGGAAGGCTGCGGCTGTATGTGTGTAGAGGTCCCTCTGCTGTGGCCTGGGCTTCCCACTCATCTGGGGGAGCTCTCGCCACAACCACCTGGATCCCTGGGCAGGCCCAGCTCCTCCTCCACAGCGGGGGCTGTGGCCGTGGGGAAACTCCAGGCTCCAGACCACAGAGACCACGGAGGCCACGGCCCAGAGCCAGGGCGGCCTGGGTTTGCATCCCGGCACTGCCTCTTCCTGATTCTGTGACCTCAGACCACTTACTCTACCTCTTTGATTCCCATTCTCCTATCTGTAAGTGAAATCGAGTTCAGAATCATTTACTGAGCACTTACTATGTGCCAGAATGTCTGTGCTGGACGGAGCAGTGAATAGACTGACAAAACCCTGGCCCCCTGGAGCTGATTTCCCAGTGGGGCAGAGGCAGGTAGTTAATAAGATCACTGAGGTAGAGAGTGAGGTCTGTTCGACGGCCTTGAATGCTGTGAGGACACATAAAGCAGGTAAGGGAAGTGATGGGAGGTGCGGAGGTGTCAGAGGTGTGGGGGTGCAGGCGGGAGCTCAAACAGGCTGACTGGGGAAGCCCTCCCTGAGCAGGTGAAGGTGAGATTTCCTTCTCAGGGAGGAGGGGAGGGAGGCAGCTTTATGGATGTGTGAGAAAGAACATTCTGAGCAGAGGGAATAGCCAGTGCAAAGGCCCTGGGATGGGCATGGGTGTGGAAAGGGCAGCAGCAAGGAGACCCGCGCGCTGGGGCGGGGCTGGCAGAGGGGAGACTGCGAGAGGGGAAGTCAGGGAGGCTGAGCGACTGTGATGAGAACTTTTACACTCAACGGGGTGAATTGAGTCTTCTTACTGCTCCAGGCAGCCGCTGTTGGGAAATAAAATGGTTCCGTGGTGACTCAGTTTTGAGGTCATGATCCTTGGTGCTGCTGGTTGCAGGGTGAGGCAGGGGAACACAGGCTCAGAAGGCAGAAGGCCAAGGCCCGACCTGAGCCTGCACCTATCCCCCATGCTGCAGGGGCCACCGTGGCCCCACGGAGGGGGATGTCAGCACGAGTGTGGCTCCCGGCCCGGTGCCCGGGGCTCCACATGCCTCGTGGAAGGGGAACTGCAGGGCTGGCAAGCTCTCCCGCGCGTGCCCATGGTTCCTGGTAGCCCTGCCGCGCCCTGCCTGTGGGGGTGGGGGGCCTCCTGGAGGCCAGCACTGCTTTCCAGAGTGCCCTGCATTTGGGGCCCCTTACCCCACTGTGAAAGAGAGAGAGCAAAGCTGAGGGTTAAGGATGGGGTCTGTTGCCGGGGCCAGAAAGGCCCCAGTTCCAGTCCTTCCTCTACAGCTCACCAGCTGAGTGACCTCTCTGGGCTCCAGGCTCCTCGTCTGTAAAACGGGATCACCAGATACTTCTCAGTGGAGTTAGCCCTCCTCGGGCCTGCAACGCGCTCAGAGCAGGCCTGGCGCAGGGAAGGGCCTCGCACCGGTGCTCCTTTTCCCGTTCTTTCTCTTTTGCACTGCTTTTCAAATCTACTGATATTTTTTCCTCTTGTCGTCCTGAAAAGCATGCACAGAACAGAATGAGGAGTCGCCCTGTGGCAGCGTTGCTCTGTCCGTGCTTCCCTCCCCCTCAGGAGTGGGGTGGGGTGGGGTGAGGGGCTGTCATTTCGAGCAGAACCAGCTAAGATATGTCTTCGTCCAGCTGTCTGCCCTGGTCCAGCTGTGATGGCCAGAGGGATGTTATTTGTGAGGCATTCCCAAAGGAGCTGGGGCCACCGGCATTATCCCTGAGCCGGCCCAGGCCTGTCCCGGGGTGGGAGGAGGAGGCAGGAAGGGGCCCTCTGGTTCTGCCACTTAGGAGCTGTGTGACCCTGGGCATGTGAACCTCTCTGTGCCTCAGTTTCTTCATCTGTAACATCAGGATGGTAATGGTACCTTCCACAAAAGGTTATCATGACTATAAAGTGGTAATAATTTTAAAGTCCTTAGAACACGGCCTAAGTTCACATCTTGGCCCTTCTCCTTACAGTGGGAAGTCACTTAACCTCTCTGTGCCTCAATTTCCCCATCTTTCAAATGGGAATAACGATCATGCCACCTCAGAAAGGGGTGAGGATTAAACGGAATCGTGTGTATGAAGCGCACAGCACGATGCCAGCGTTTCATCCACAGCAGTTGTCACTGTTCCCGGGAAGAGCACCCGCCCTGAGCAGGCCTGCCTCAGGCCGGCCTGCAGTGTGTGGGTTCCTGACTTCGAGCAGAAAGATTTCACAGCATGAGTCTGGGTGATTTTGAGAGGATGTTTATGAAAGCTGGGGACAGTGAAACAAGGAAGGGCTTAGGGCAGGAGAAGCAACAGGAGAGAGACGAGGCGGGGCTGCTTTGGCTAGGAGAAGTCAGGAAGAGAGGGCCTTGGGGACGGGTTCAGGGGGTTAGCCTGGGAGGAGAGGCTGGCGCCCAGTGCTCCCCTGGCCGCAAGTCTCATGGGGACCCTTAGAGCTCAGGGGATGCCCGCCTGTGGGGGAAGAAGAGGGAGAAGGGGGAGGGGCAGGGAGGCTTCGGGAGGGAGAGCACATGCTGGGTCCTTCGGCTTGAGGGCCTTAAAGGATGGTCGTTTAGGGGAGGATCTCAAGAGAATAGTCATCAGCTTTTCAGGGGTGTCCTTTCAGGGTTGTGATCGCCACTGATTGGTCAGCACGAGGGGTCATTAGTCAATACAGTTGGCCCTGATTCCTGACGTCAGCCACGGCATCACTTGCCTGGCTTTGCTGCTTTTCTGGGTCTCGAGCTGAAACACGACAGAGACCTAGGTGTGACCTTCTATATCTGGCTGTAGATGGCTCGGCCAGTCTGTTCAGCTGTCTGTCTCAGTTTCCCCATTCCACTTGCCAAGAAATTTTCCTAGCTTCTTAGTGTCCTGCCTCATTACCATTATTAATCTAGGAAAACCTTTTTAAGGGGTAGAGCGGGGAGTGAAGGGGGCAAGGAGAGAACTGTCCTGTTTTGTGGTTTCTAGATACCACATAATTTCCTTGATTCCTCTCACCAACCTCTGAGGTGGGCAACTGGCACCCCCACTGTGCAGAGCGGAAGCCTGAGGGTCAGAGAGAAGTGGCTTAACCCAGACTCCTTAGCCAGTCAGCAGCAGATTTCCAGCCAGTGTGGGCCAGCGTCCGAAGGCCACCCTTCCCTGAACCAGCAGTGACCGAGTGCTGTAGCTGGCTCCCCCGGAGAGCAGGCAGCAACGGGCCGCCAGCTACCACTGTGACGGTTGGACCCGGGGCGACTGGGGAGCCCCCTGCTCCCCATCAGTACATGGGGGCGGGTTGACCCTGCAGGTGGCTCAGTGTCATTTCCTGTTCGCCCCAAGTTAAGCTTCTGAGCATTTATTTTCTCAGGGGCCCCCCAGAATGTTCCTCATGGAGGCCCACAGAACCAGGCTTCAGTCAAGGCTGAGTCTACAGGCCCTCCCAGCACCCCCCTCCTCCTGGGCGGGTCGGGGCCAAGGCAGCCTGGCTGGGGGCTGACTTCCTTTTTCCTTTGTCAAAGCTCAATAGTTCCCTGGGGCTCCAGAGAAACAGAGATAATGAAGGCAAATTAGCAATGCTTTCACGAGAAAAGAAATGAAAAAGAAACCCACCCACCCACCCATGAGTGGGCACCACATGGGGCTGAGGACCCGGTGTACAGGGCCGTGCTGGGCACGGCACTGCTCCCTCCTGCGCACCCACTCACCCAGCCCGAAGTCACTGGGATGGCTGGCTGGCATCACTGCGGAAATGAATTTCCTCTGAAGTGAGTTCTTACTGGATGGATGGACTGAAGGCAAAAGCTCATAATTGCCCATTGCTGGAAGGAGGAGACAGGAAAAAAGAAACACGCGGATAAAAATATCTCTGTTTTTTATGCATGTTTCCAGCTGAAAATTGGTGGGAAAGATGTTTTTGAAAAGCCTTCATCTCTAAGCATGTAATTACCAGGTCCCAGAACAAAAAAGAGAGAGAGTGGGGAAGAGTGAGCATGTTCTCTGAGGGAGGGGACCGGGGCCTGAACCCCCAAGGGGATTTCTATAAATAAAATAGTTTCTTCAATTCTCAAGCTTGGGCTGGCTAGAGCCAGCAGTGGGGAGGCGGGATAACCCCTCCCCCCTTTTTACAGGAGGAGAAACAGAGGCTTAAGTCACACAGCCAGTGGGTGATCCTGGCCCTGCTTTGATTCTCCGTTTACTTGCGGCTTCAGTCCCCCACCCCGGGATGCTCGTGACCCTGGGGTGCTATGTCTCCTCTGAACAGGAAGCAGCATTCCTTACGAGTGACTTTCTGAATGTGGTGCTGGGTCTTCGATGTCCAGAAGTCTTATCCGGCATGGTCGTCAAGGCCACGCCCTGAAATGCCCATGCCTTCCCCAGAGACGCCCTCACTCATGGCCACTGGCCCTTTGCACACAGGTGTTTGAATCCTGGTTTGCAGCACACTGGCAGGCCCGCCTGGCTGCTGGCAGAAGAGACGGCTTACAGCCCGGGCTCAAAGCTGGCAAAACATTGTAGAAGGAGGGAGGTGGGGCCACTCAGTGTTGAGACAAGCAGACCCATGCCCCTCAGCTGCCCCGAGGGTATCATTGCAACTCAGTTCAGCACTGAGTAGCAGTTCACTAGAGCAAGATCTGAATGTGGGAATGAGGAAAGAGGGGAGAGGACAAGCCTGGAGGATTCCACAGACACACCTCAGGAGATGGGTCCTGGCCTTCAGCAGCCAGTACCCTGCATCCTTTGCTGCAGAATCCTGCATTTGGAGGTCCCACGGCGCCTCAGGCTAAGTCTCTGAATCTTCTGTTTTCACATCAGGGCTCAAACTCCACCTTTAACCCACTCTTGTTCCACTCTATTCTTTCTCTAGGATCCTACGGTTCTGAGTTTGTCGAACTTGACCCTCAGCTTCTCTTCCTTTCCTTAGGAGCCAATCTTCCCCTCCTGCACCCCAGACTCACAAACCTGGAGCCAGCAAATTTGTCTTGATCTTCTCAGGACAGCTCAGTACAGAGGGATTGTCCAGTGGCAGAATCTCATTTGCACAGGATAAGAGAGATTTTATTTTTTTTATTTATTTTTAGAGAGAAGGGGAGAGAGGGAGAAAGAAAGGGAGAGAAACACTGATTGGTTGCCTCTTATACACACCCTGACCAGGGGCCGAACCCGCATCCCAAGCATGTGCTTCCACCAGGAACCAAACCTGCAGCCTTTTGCTTTGCGGGACGACACCCAACCAACTGCTTCACACCACTCAGGGCAAGAGAGATTTTAATTCCAGAATTGCCCTCATAAAATACCAGAGAAGTTCGCTGTCACACAGTTGCTATAACCCAATCTTATTAATTTTATTGGCTCAGAAACATCTTGTTGAATCTAAATGAAGTGCGAGTTAGAGAACTGTAATGGGAGACATTCTACTTAATGGAGTGTTGCTTAAACCTTGCCAGTCCAAGTGCACAGGGGCCTGGGGGAAGGGGAGGGAGCAGAGCTGCGGGGGCCCCACTTTAGGGGCCCTAGAAAGGATTCTGGTTTACCTGCTGTTTGTTTGTTGTTTCCCACCTTTCGGCAAGCAAAGGGAGCCTGGCCCTGGTCTGGCTGCGTGCAGTGAGCAGGAGCAGGGATGGTTTCTCAGTGGTTAGAGCTGCAGGTGGCGAAAGTACTTAGGCTGTAAGACCCGGGTTGAGCTGCAACCTTGACCTAAGCCTGAGTCCCAACTCTGACTCTGGAGCAGTGATTCTCAGGGTGGTGGTGGGGGGGCGCAATATTGCTCCCCTAGTAGGCACTGGCAATTTGGTGCCATTTTGGGTTGTCACTACTGTGGTGGGGTGCTACTGGCATCTAGTGGTCAGAGGACAGGGATTCTGCTAAACAGCCTACATGGCAGAACAGAGCCCCCACCATATGGAATGTCAGCAAAAAATGTGAGTCGTGTGGAGGCTGAGAAGCCTGCTGCAGACTGAACCATGTTCCTGGTTCTGATGGAACCCCGACCCTGGCCCAGGCTGCATCCTGCTCTTGACCCAGACTGACGCCACTGCTGGCTGAATTCTCATCTGACCTTTCCCTTCAGGGAAGGACCTGGCTGGAATGGGATAAATGGCTTCTGCCCCCTGCCTGGGCTGATTCCTCTTCAGCCCTTCTTTCTCACCCCTCCTCTGAGAAGTGAGGAGGGGCAGTGGGTCCTGTGGGTTAGGTCTTGCTGTGGCCAGAAGCCTGGGGGAGGGAAGAAGAGTGATCTTCCCACAGCTGGTGAATGGCTGACTCAGGATACGCACCCAGGCCCAGCTGAGCCCTGGGCCCGTGATCGCAGTCCAGGCCAAGCTGGAGCTGCAGGGGTGGCAGTGGCAGGTGGGTTATTCTTCAAGGGCCAGTGAGTTGGCTGGGGGTTTGTGCAGGCTCAGGTGGGGCCTGAGGAAGCAGCAGGAGCCCGTGGTGTAGATCTGGTACCTGGGAGGGAGGGCCCCCTGAGGCAGCACGGAAGTCCACCAGCTTGATGGTTTGTTAGTCATCCTTGCCCATCTAGTCCAGTGCTGAGAAAGGACTTGGAGAAGGAACATGAAAAATTAAGATGGTCAAGGAAGCCTAAAGCACGGGGTAGGGTGGGCAAAAGGGCCTGAGTCTGGCCTTGGCTCTTTGCAGAAGCTGCCTTGGCCAGTGATTTTGCTGTGCTGCTCTGAGCCTCGTTTTCCCCATCTGTCAAATGGGTGTCATGGGAGCACCTGCCTCCTCCCAGGGTCCCTGTGAGAAGTGCAGGAGAAAAAGGAAGTAGTGTGGGTGGTGTGCACAGGCCGTGGCTGGCACACAACACGAGTCCCCTTCCCCTCCTGTCAGGACACAGAAGAATCCAGTGCACGGTGCATAACACAAGGGGCTGCTGCAGGGAGGCAGGGCGCTGGCTGGCGCAGAGCAGGTACCCTGCAGACTGGCTTCTGTCTCCTTGTGGCCAGCACAGGTGAACTCGCAGCAAGTGAAGAGGGTGAGCTGGAAAGGAGATGAGGATGGTCTGTGTAACCGCCTCTCTCACCTCGGTCCTGGAGGTGTAGCCGTGCAATAAGGAGAGTAAAAGATATAAAAAGTGTAAAGTTTGGAAAGGAACAAATAAAGCTGTCAGTATTCACAGATGACGGGAAATCCAAGAGAATTACAATTAATACGTGGATTTTAAAGGTCAGAATATAAAATCAACTACTACTATATACTAGCAACAAATAATTAGAAAATGAAATTTGAAAAACAGTTCCATTTATTATAGCATTAAAACAATGCAAATGTCTAGGAATACATTTAATGAAAAAGATGTAAGACCTTTACACGAGAAAGTACACAATATTCTTGGGAGAAATTAAAGCAGAAATAAATGGAGGATATAATATACTATGTTTATCAATTAGAAGATTCAGTATTTAAAGATATTCATTTTCTACAAATCGATCTACACATTCAATGCATTTCCTATCAAAAAGTGAAAACTGAAACCCGTGGGATGAGTGTAAGCTGATGCTTCCTTGCTGGGGTGGCAGCATGAATCGGGGTGTTTTCTGGTCTGATAACCACGGGCTTGGGTTTTCATAGTTTAGGGGAACAGGAAAGGGTGCCCTGCACCTGCCTGAGTTGGAACTGATAACCCGGCCTAAAGCCAGGACTTTAAAAAAGATATGCTCTCAGTGAAGGGGGACTGGGAAACATCCACTCACCCACCAGGGAGATACAACAAAGCTTCTCCGCCTTGGCTAAGCCCCAGGTGGACTCCGTTGAGAATTTGATCTGAGGTTTGCCCCTTGTTTCCATTGAAGGTTATAATTTACACTACCTCCATGGTTCTAGAATCTTGGAACCAACAACTTGATGTGAACATTGGTGTCAGGGTAATGACACTTTGGCAAGCACCCAGGGGAAGGAATTACAAAGTCTCTGTGGACCCTGAAGGGACCTGCCCTTAACCAGGCTGAATAAAGTTCCCACAGACAAAGCTCCACGAAAGGTGAGCTCATAATCCAACAACTACCGAACGCAGGGGAAACGGTCCACCATGAGGGAGTGTCATCAGGCAGTGAAATACCTCTCAAGTGTCTGAAGTAATAGAAAAATAGAATAATAGGTGAATGTTGAAAAAATTTTAAATTATTAAAGGTACATAAGAAACAATAATAAACAAGGAAAAAACAACGTATAAAAACAAGGAGATAAGCAAAAGAATCAAACAGAGCTTTCAAAATCCAAATATGTATTTGTTAAAATTAAAAATTCACTGAGTTGGGCCCTGAGTTCACCAGCGCGGGGCGTCATCCCGCAAAGCGAAAGGTCGCTGGTTCGACTCTGGTTAGGGCACGTGCCTGGGTTGCTGGTGCCCAATTCATTGGAATTGGGAAAATTTGAATATGAAATAGGTATTAAATTAATAATTAGGGAATTAGCCCTGGCTGGTGTAGCTCAGTGGATTGAGCGCAGGCTGGGAACCAGACGGTCCCAGTTCAATTCCCAGTCAGGGCGCATGCCTGGGTTGCAGGCCAGGTCCCCAGTGGGGGCCACATGAGAGGCAACTATGCATTGCTGTTTCTCCCTCTCTTTCTCCCTCCCTTCCCCCTCTCTAATAATAAATAAATAAAATCTTTAAAAAAAATTAGGGAATTATTTTAACTTGATAAAGTGTAATAATGGTATTTTGCTATATAAGAAATATGTTCTTATTTTTTAATGCATACTGGAATATTTAAAGGTATAATTTCATTATGTTTAGGGTTCGTTTTAAAGTATCTCAGCATAGATAAAAATAAATGGAGTAAACAGGACAAATTGTTAATAATTATTAAAACTAGATGTTGGGTAAATACGACTCATTATACCGGTGGTTCTCAAACTTCAGTGTGATGCCACATCCCTTGGCTTTTCAAAACATAAATTATTGCATCTGACAAAAAACTTGTATCCAGAATACATAAAAATTCAGTAACAACAAGAAAATAAACAACCCAGTTTAAACACGGGCAAAAGCTTTGCACAGACACTTCACCAAAGAAGATACATGGATGGTAAAAAAGGGAAAGTGCTCATCATTAGTCATAGCAAATGTGAATTAAAATCTTATTAAGGTATCTCTACACATCTATCAGAATGACTAAAATTAAAAAATAAAACCCTAACTGACATTGCCAAGTGCTGGTGAGAACATGCAGCGCCGGAGCCCTCTGCCACTGTTACTGGGCATGCGAGACAGGGCGGCGACTTTGAAAAAGTTTGGCGGTTTCTCACAAAATTAACCTCATCCTTACCGTGTGACCCAGAATCCCGTCCATGGGTATTTACCAAAGTGGAGTGGAAACTTCTATTCAAACCAAGACCTCCATGCAAACATTTTTTATACCTTTGTTTAAAATCCCCCCAAACTGGAAGCCATAGAAATGTCTTTCACCAGGTGAATGGCTCAGCAAACCGGTGCCTCCATGCCATGGAGCACCACTCAGCAATGAAAAGAAGCAAACTGCCGATACACTTAACATCATGGATCGATCTCGAAAGATTGTACTACATGAAAGAACTAGACTTAAAAGTCTGTATATCATATGACTGCCTTTACATGACATTCTAGGGAAGGCAAAATTATAGAGAGAAAATAGATCAGGGCTTGTGGGCCTGAGGTTGGGGGTAGGACTAGCTACAAGGCAGGAGCAAGGGGAATTTGCGGGTGACAGCAATAGAAATGTTCTAAAACTTGATTGTAGGACACATTTCCCAAAACCCTTAGAAATACACACTAGAAAGAATTGCTTTTAATATATACAAAGCCTGTCCAGAAAAAGTCCAGCCATTATTAATATAATGAGAACATCAATGTAACAGCAGCCATGGAAAGTGGACTGGAATGCGCATGCATTCAGTGGGGGTGGTAGACACTGTTGAGTGGGCATGTGTACTATGTGGCTATCATATTCAAAATGACTGAGTGAATATAGTAATGAATCTGCAACAAATTTTGATTAAGCTTGAACATTTCTCTGTGGAAACTATTCAGATGATTCAGAAGGCTACAGCTATGGGCAGCTGGTGATTGGCAGCTTCATCACGACAGTGTGCCCACTCATGCATCACATTCCATGCAGAGTTTTTTGGTGACACATTAAATCACCCAGGTAACTCAGCCGCCCTACAGCCCAGATTTAGCACCTTGTAACTTCTGCCTTTTCCCCAAACTAAAATCACCTTTGAAAGGGAAGAGATTTAGAGGCCCGACTGGTGTAGCTCAGTGGATTGAGCGCAGGCTGGGAACCAGACGGTCCCAGTTCGATTCCCATTCGGGGCACATGCCTCGGTTGCAGGCCAGGTCCCCAGTGAGGACCATGTGAGAGGCAACCATACATTGCTCTTTCTCCCTCTCTTCTCCTCTCTCTAAAAAATAAATAAATAAAATCTTAAAAAAAAAAAAGAAAGGAAAGAGATTTCAGACCATTGATGAGATTCAGGAAAATACAACGGGGCAACTGATGGTGATTGGAAGAACTGTGTGAGGTCCCAAGGTACCAACTTTGAAGGGGACTGAGGCGTCATCGTCCTGTGTACAATGTTTCTTGTATTAGCACTTCCAGCCAAGATGGAGACATTGGTAGATACACTTTGCTTCCTTGCATAACCAAAAGAAGGGCAACAACAAATTAAAAAAAAAAACCAGGACTGCCAGAAAATCGAACTGTATGGAAGTCCGAAAACCAAGGAGTTAAAGAAGAAACATTCATTCAGACTGGTAGGAGGGGTGGAGACAGGCAGCAGGGGCGGAGAGGACCCATGGCAAGGCATTGGCTGGTGGATCTGGCAATCCCACATTTGTGTGCAGATAAACTGGGAGGAACAACAGGGGAGCAAGACAGACCACACAACCCAGGGTTCCAGCATGGGAAATAAAACCTCAAAACCTCTGGCTGTAAAAATCTGTAGGGGTTGCAGCCACAGGAGAAACTCCCAGCCTCACAGGGGAGTTTGCTGGAGAGACCCACAGGGTCCTAGAACATACACAAAACTATCCACCTGGGAATCATCACCAGAAGGACTCAGTTTGCTTGTGGGTAGCAGGGGAAGTCACTGAAAGCTGCCCAACAGCCGAACAAGCAGCACTGTTCCCTCTCTGACCCCTCCCCCACATACAGCGTCACAACGTAGCAACATGGGTTGCCCCACCCTGGCAAATACCTAAGGCTCCACCCCTTATAATAGCTGCACTGAGACAAAGAAATATGGCCCAAATGAAAGAACAGATCAAAACTCCAAGAAAACAACTAAGTGATGAGGAGATAGCTAACCTATCAGATACAGAGTTCAAAACACTGGTAATCAGGATGCTCACAGAAATGGTTGAGTATGGTCACAAAATAGAGGAAGAAGTGAAGGCCATGCAAAGTGACATAAAGGAAAATGCACAGGGAACCAACAGTGAAGGGAAGGAAACAAGGACTCAGATCAACCATTTGGAGCAAAAGGAAGAAATAAACATTCCACTAGAACAGAATGGAGAAACAAGAATTCAAAAAAACGAGGAGAGGCTTAGGGACCTCCAGGACAATTTTGAACGTTCCAACATACAAATCAGGGGTGCCAGAAGGAAAATTGGAAGAGCAAGAAATTTAAGACTTATTTGAAAAAATAATGAAGGAACCTTCCCCAATTTGGCAAAGGAAACAGACTTCCAGGAAGTCCAGGATACTCAGAGAGTCCCAGAGAAGTTGGAACACACCAAGGCACATCATAATTACATTACCTAAGATTAAAGAGGAGAGAATCTTAAAAGCAGCAAGAGGAAAGGAGATAGTTACCTACAAAGGAGTTCCTATAAGACTATTAGCTGATTTCTCAAAAGAAACCTTACAGGCAAGAGGGGACTGGAAAGAAGTATTCCAAGTCATGAAAGGCAAGAACCTACATCCAAGATTACTCTATCCAGCAAAACTTTCATTTAGAATGGAAGAGCAGATAAAGTGCTTTCCAGATAAGGTCAAGTTCAAGGAGTTCATCATCACCCAGCCCTTATTATATGAAATGTTAAAGGAACTTATCTAAGAAATAGAAGAAGATAAAAAATATGAACAGTAAAATGACAACAAACTCAAAACTATCAACAACTGAACCTAAAGAAAAAAAAAACAAAATCAAACAACTAGAACAGGAACAAAAATCACAGAAATGGAGATCACATGGAGGGTTATCAGTGGGGAGGGGGAGGAGGGAGAATGGGGGAAAAGTATAGGGAATATGAAGCATAAATGGTAGGAACAAAATAGACGGTGGCGGGGGGAGGTGTTAAGAATAGTGCAGGAAATGTAGAAACCGAAGAACTTATATGTGCAACCCATGGACATGAGCTAAGGGGGGGAATGCTGCTGGGCGCGTGGAGGTGGAGAGGAATAGAGGGGAGGGAAAAACAATGTTTCTTGTATCTTCTTCAAGGTCTGTATTTTTCATATTACACGACTGTATACCTTCTGGACAGCCCTCGTATACATTTTTAAAAGTGGAGAAAAATGCTAGGTAAAGATACGAAAACACACACACATAGCGATTGCTGGACTTCGCTTCCAAAGTTTCCAATTTACTAGGTTCTGGGCGGGGCCTGAGCATTTACATTTGCGACCACTTCCCAGGTGACGCTAAGTATGGCTGGTCTGGGGGCCACACTGAGAACCTCTGCCTTATATAATTCTAGTAATTTACTTATGTTTGAAATGTATGAAAATTTCTAAGTTAGAAAACCCAAAATGATAGATTTCATTGAAGATTAGAAAAAAAGGCAGGGAATATGATAGGTGAGTGAAGGGTCATGGGAGATAAGTGGAAATTGCAAAAGTACATTTATTAAGCATTTCAAAAGAGGGAGATGAAGAAAACAATGCTTGAAGAAATGACGGGAGAGCATTTTCTAGAATTAAAGCTGAAGGAGACAGACTTACCTGGGGCGGCCTAGAATGTCTGAGAATATGGCTCGTACACTGTGAAGTACAGCCCTCATGAAGAAACATTAATCTGGTCCACTCCAGATTGAGTTCACGCATGGTCAGCGCTGTCTTCTTTGTGCTGTGGCACCTACCTGCATGGGAGAGAGCCCCCTGTCCCAGCAGGTATGCAAGCACAGCCCAAGGTGGGGAGTCAGCAGACCCGGTTTCTAACCCACATTGATAACTCCCCAGCTGTGTGACCATGGGGACGAGTTGTGCCTCTCTGGGCCTCAGCTTCCTTATGTGCAGGGTGGAATAATATTACCCATAATAATAATACCACCCCTGGGGCTGTGCAGATGGTTAAACACAGAACAGCTGTGAAGTTTCCAGTACATGGTGAGTGTTCCAAAGAATATTATTAAGCCCAAGAGCAGAGGTGGAGCCTCCCTTGGGAAGAGAGACCACAAGGATCTCCCCGCAGTGACACAGGTGCAGCTGGTGGCAGGAAGGAACCCCTCCACAGGCCACATCCGTGAAGTGGACGGTTTCCAAAGCAGAAGGGGCTGCCTGAATGGAGATGGAAATGGAACTCAAGGCCTTTCCTGTCCCTCTTGCCTGCAGACGATGGGCCGTACTCCAAAGGAGGCAAGGACGCAGGAGGAGCCGACGCGGCCCTGGCTTGCCGCAGACAGAGCATTCCAGGTAATGAACCCCTGTCCTTCTTCTTTCTCTGTCCTGGAGGCACAGAGGCTCTGGGTGGGGGTCAGACAGCATTGGCTCTGCTGCTAACTTGCTCTATGACCTTAGACCAACCACATAACCTCTCTGATCCTCCTCTGCAAAAAGGAGATACCTCACCCAGCTTAATGCGGCCAAGTGCCCTTACCACGTATCTGCCTCACTTGTCTTGGAGCTGGGGGACCAAAATTGCCACATGCTGCCCCATCACCCCCCATATGTCAGCAGAGGAGTTCCGAGGGGTCACCGTGGTGGAGCTGATCAAGAGAGAAGGCAGCACGCTGGGCCTGACCATCTCAGGTGGCACCGACAAGGATGGGAAGCCCAGGGTCTCCAACCTGAGACCTGGGGGGCTCGCAGCCAGGTAAGAATTGGGGCTTGGTGGGAGCAGCAGGAGAGGGCTAGAGGGTAGTGGAAGATGCCCTGGGGCTTTGGGTAAGGCAGTCAGGCAGCTGTTCCCAGAAGCACCCGAGAGCTTGGTGTCTGCAGAGGGAAGGCTTTAGTGGCAGTTGTCACTGTAGGCCACAGCTTTGCTTTCCCTTTACCCTCTGGGCTGACCCGGCCACAGTGCCCCATCTTGCCAGGTCCTCCAGGCCTTTGCCTATGCAGTTCCCTCTGCCTGGAAGTCCCCTTCCCCAAGACGTGGTCCTGGCAGACTCCTGTTCATGCCTCCACATTGCCTCTGGGGAGCCCCCAGCCCCAGGCTGGGTCAGCCACTCTGCTCCCGCCGCGCTGTGTGCCACTTCTGCACACACGGCCCTGGACTTTCCTGTTGTTTTGCCTCTGTGGCTCCCTTGGACCATGAGTTCCATGAAACCTGGGAGTTAGCCTCTCCGTCGCTGCCTCTCTGCACCCACATGGGGCAGGCACTGAGAAGTGTCCGTTTGAACAGAACAGATTAGTGGTGAAAAGCTTGGAACAGTGTTAGGGATTAGCAAAAAGGTGATGAGCTGGCCACTCTGGGGCTTGGCTGGGGCTGGTTAGGGCTCTGAGGGTGACCCCCCGGGCGGGAGGAAAAGCAGGCAGACCAGCACTGGGGGAAATGGCAGGCCTGGGTGTCAGACAGGTCTAGGTTAGGGTCCACGCTCTCCTACTCACTTGCTGTGTGACCCTGGACATTGTCTGACCTCTCTGAGCCTAAATTCCCCATGTGTAAAACGAGGATCCAGGGGACACAAGGATTCCATGGAGGGTGGGTGTGGATGCTGGCCCCTGTCACTGCGCACGCGCTCTGGCCTCGTTGCTCCCAGGAGTGACCTGCTGAACGTGGGCGACTACATTCGGTCGGTGAACGGCATCCACCTGACCAGGCTCCGCCACGATGAGATCATCACCCTGCTCAAGAACGTGGGCGAGCGCGTGGTGCTGGAGGTGGAGTATGAGCTGCCCCCGCCCGGTGGGTGCCTCCGACAGGGAGCTTTCTCCGCTGCCTTGGTTGTGGGTGGACACAGCTGCCTCCCCGCCAGGCCCCGGGGTCGGTGGGACCTGGGGACTGGCTGCAAACTCCCGTACCTCACCTAGGGGCTTTGCCTGCCATCGCAGTGTGCTGTCACCAGGAGATGGCAGGGCCTGTTCATAGCCCACTGTCGCTTTGCTTATTTGGTTTCCAGATCGTTTCCTTTACGGGGACAAGTTTTGGGAACCCTGGCTGAATAAACTGTTCCCTGCCCTACCACTCTCCCTGCCCTACCGTCCTGCGCTGAGCACCGCGGTCTAGGGTTTAGCCTGGCTCTGAATTTTCGAAGTTGGTCTAAAACCTTGAAATTGGGTAACTGTCTGGAATGCAACGCTGGCCTGAGCCCACCAGCCATGGATTCAAGCTTGAGTCCTGGGTGGGCGTGGGCAGGCCCTTCCTCTGTCCAGGCGAGGGACTAGCGGGTGTTTGGAAGAGCGTCCCTCCAGGCCTCACTTGTCCTGCCTGTTCAATGGGGAAGGATTTGCCCTCTCTGTCATCTCCGTGACTGGCCACCCCACTCTCCTGGAATGAGCTCTGGGGACATCTGCCAGCTCGGTGATGTGACTGAGAGACTCAAAGGAGTCCTGCATTTTCCCCCAGCCCCTGAGAGCAGCCCGGGGGTCATTTCCAAGACAGTGGACGTCTCCCTCTACAAGGAGGGCAACAGCTTCGGCTTTGTCCTCAGAGGTCAGTGTGACAGGTACCCTGGGGCCGGGGGCGGGAAAGTGGTTAATTCTAATTCCGTGTCTGTTCTGTTTTGCTTTCATGAATCTATATATAAATCTGGCATATCAGATACATCTTGCTTCTGACTTTAAAGGGCCCAGCACAATTGAGCCAAGTGTAAAACGGAAACTTTGGCCAAGCGATGAAGTGCGCGTGGTTAAGGGGAGTGTGAGGGACAGGCTGCACCAGAAAACGATGGTGAAAGCTGCCACCGAGGTTAACAGCAGCGCTGGGTGCTCTGCAGCCATCAGGGCGAAGGGGAACTGGGAGCAGATCGCAGGAAGGGGAGCAGCCCTCTCATGGGGAGAGGACTTCTGGCACGTTCCCTGCTGTGGGCCCCGGCTCTGACCCGTGGGAGGTGGGATTTCCCGTTGGAATCTCAGATGAGGGTCCGTGAACAGCAGACAAGGTTCTCAAACAGATTTAGTTAAGGGAGCCTGCGCGGAGGTTGGTCCAGCCCTCTGGGCATCAGGGAAGGTGTGGGTCGAGGGCTTTCTGCTTCTCGTTGAACTCTGTCCAGGAGGAGCCCATGAAGACGGCCACAAGTGCCGCCCGCTTGTCCTCACCTGCGTGCGGCCCGGGGGCCCGGCGGACAGGTGAGCCTGAGCCAGAGGAAGCCTCACAGCCTCGCGCTGCGCCGACCAGCCCCAGCTCCTTGTGCAGGAGGCAGAGCAGGGACCATCGTGCCCATTCTCTAGACGAGAGAATTGAGGTCCCGAGAGGGGGCGCCCTGTGCCCATAGTCATTCAGGGAGTTGTTGGTGGAGCCAAGACTAAACCCCAAATGAGGGCGACCCCAAGCTCTTCCCTCCCCAGCACTGTGTTGTCTCTGGGGACCAGGGGGAGAGCGAGCCTTGGTGTCACAATGCTCCCCCCATCCCTGGCCTTAGTTTTGCCCTCTGGGGCATGGGTCAGACATTGTAGCCCCTGAGAGTTGCTGTAAGAGGTTTTGGGGCACGGGGATCGGTGCCGCTGTGGCCCAGTGCAATCTGGTGCCCTCTCCCCAAGTCCTGGTTGCACGGCCCATCCTGGCCCTGCCCAGAGATGCCGGGAGGAGAAGACGTGGGGCAGGAATGTGTGCGGTTCCCAGCCCCTGATGTCCCCAGTGGGAGATTCCTGGCCATTTTAAGAGAAGCCTGGAACAGCCTTGTCAGAAATCTAAATCGGTCCTGGGACAGGGCCCTGTGACAAGCTATTCATAGAACCTCCCAGAATAGCTTTGGCCACCTGCTGGGGCAGGCATTCCAGGCCGGGGATTTGACCCAAACCAAAGTGAACCCCATCTTGGGCCCCACCCTGGGGCTCCTGATGGATTGGTTCCCAGGCACATTTGTCACCAGGACAGAATCACTGCTGAGAAACCAGGGTGGGGACAGTGGGAGGGAATCTCTTTGATGAGCAGTGAGAAGCACCCACACCACCCTGCCACTGGCGCTGTGTGGCCCTGGCAGGGCTGCCACCCTCTCTGGACCCTGGCACCCTCTTCTTTGTCCAGGGAAGGAGGGGGTGGTGACCTCAAGGGCCATCCCTGGCTCCACCATTCTAGGGGTGAGCTAGGACTGAGTTTCTCAAGCACCAAGTGGGGAAGGCGATGTCAGAGCTGACCCAGCTCCCACCCTCATTTGCCCACTCCACGTATCCAGCTGTGCATTCGTAGTCACTCACTCTTTCACTCACTCACGCATTCCTTCACTCATCTGTTCCGTCCCTTTCTCCTTCACCTGCTCCCTGCCCCTCCTCTGTCCTCTGTGCCCCCCTCTCCCAATGACCTCTCGGCAGGGCTGTGCCCGGTGCTTACGCTGGGCCAGGCTGGCTGACCAGGCCCTTCCCCGCAGGGAGGGCTCTTTGAAGGTGGGTGACAGGCTGCTCAGCGTTGATGGGATCCCACTGCATGGGGCCAGTCACGCTGCGGCCCTGGCCACTCTGCGGCAGTGCGGCCAGGAGGCCCTCTTCCAGGTGGAGTACGACGTGGCCATCCCAGGTGAGCTGGGGTCCTGAGGGCTAGGGCTGGGCAGGTAGAGGCCTAAGGGTGGGGGGAAGAGATAGTGGGCACAGATCCTCACCACTGCAAAGGCTGTGTGACCTTGGGCCAGCCGCTCAGCCTCTCTGAGCCTCTTTGGGCAATAAACACTAGGTACCGACCATGATTTGACGTATTGTGGGATTCTGCTGAGGGCAACACACAGGAAGTCTCTGTTCCTGTGGAGCCGACAGTATGGTGGGGAGAGATGGACAGCGAACAGAATAAATCAAACCCAGAGGGTGTCAGATGGCAGCGGTGCTGTCAGACAATAGGGAGGGAGACGGGAAAGGCTGAGGGGCTCCCTCTAACGTGCAGCCATCCAGTGAGAGAGAGGCCGTGGGGGCTGGACCAGGCTGGTGCCTGGGGAGGAACATGGTTTAGGTCGGTGCTGGAACTGTGGTGGAGGTCAGCTGGCCTGTTTGCTGACATTGGATATGGTGGGGGGCCGAGAGCGGAAAGAGCCAGGTCTAGTTTCTGAGCCACTGGGTGGGTCGATGGGGGCGCCGTTTTCTGAGGTGGGGGAGGGTCGCAGTGGACACTGTGATTCAGCTGGCATCCAGCAGGCTCTCAGGCTCTCTTTGCTGCCCCGCAAAGCCCCGTGGTCGAGCCTCTCAGACCTGAATCCCTGCCCTCCCCTGCTGCATAGTGGCTCTGTGAACTTGGACAAAGAAAGCCCTGACCTCGCACATCTCGGTTTTCTGGTCTGTAAAATGGATGCAGTGATCCCTGCATCCATCTAGCAACAAGGATTAGATCGAGACAGCAGAGTGAGGCTGGGGGTGAAAGTGTTCAATATTTGCCTTTTAAGCTCTTCTTCCATATGCCAGATACCGTGGCCAATGCTTCAGGGCCCTTGATAGTGGAAATAACCAAGACGCCGGGGTCCGCCCTGGGGATCTCGCTCACCACCGGCTCCTACCGGAACAAGCCAGTCATCACCATCGACCGCATCAAGCCGGCCAGTGTGGTGGACAGGTGAGGTACATGCTGGGCACTGCCACAGTGCAGGGGGCAGGCCGGGGGAGAGGCCACCCAGAGTTCTGTCTGGCCAGACCAGCCTCCCCCTTCTCCGCCCCGCCTGGCCAGGAGCGGAGCGCTGCATGCTGGAGACCACATCCTGTCCATTGACGGCGCCAGCACGGAGCACTGCTCACTGCTTGAGGCCACCAAGCTCCTGGCCAGCGTGTCAGAAAAAGTGCAGCTGGAGATCCTGCCTGCGCCCCACAGTCGCCGGCCCCTGAAGCCCTCCGAGGCAGGTGGGTCCCCTTGGGGGATCTCGGGGCACATCGTGTGTATTAACTCCTGATCCTCCCCATTATCCTAGCGGGTGGCTGCTCTCTTAGTCCAACTATGCAGATGATGACAGTGAGGCACAGAGGGGCTACGTGACTAGTCCAAGGGACCTGGCAGCTGGCTGCAGAGTTGGCCAAGCCCGGGCGCTGCGCAAGCAGGGAGAACCAAAGGGTTGAGATAGTTGGGCCCTCACACCCCCTTCCAAGGAGACTTGGTACCAGGCTGGACCCTTCAGAACCCTGTAGCAGAAGGAAGAGCCAGAACAGGACCCGGGGCAGTCTGGGAGGAAGTGTTCCTTGGCCACCAGTGTGGATGATCAGGTGGGGCAGGTGGGAGGCAGGATCTCTGGCGTCCTCTGGGACACAAATGCCCAGATGGAGTGTGAGTGAGAAGAATTCCCTGGGGGGAAGGCCTGTGAAATGTTGAAGGGGGAGGATGCAGGTCTGAGCAGGAATCAGCCAACCCAACAGGAGCCCTGGCACACAAGTTGCCCCTGAGAGCCCAGCAAGGGGCAGAAATGGCCTGGCCAGGCACCCCGAGGGCTCTGGGACCAGGGCCCTGGGGCAGGTTCCCATGGTGCTGTGACCAGGTGCCCTCAACAGCGGCGCTCCTCAAAGCAGGCAGACCAGTTCTCAGGCTCCAGGGCCAGCTAGCCTGGTTCAAATCCTTCTCCACCACCTCCCGCTATGGGCCTTAGCTGGGCCTGCTTTCCCTCCCCTGTCCCTGCCGCTGCACGGCTGGGCCCTGAGCCAGTGCCCAACAGGCACATCACGGGCATCCCGGACACATGAGCGGAATCCAGACTGCCTCCCTCGGCTCGGGGAAGCTCAGGATCTGCCAGTCCTGCCTTCCTCACTTCACCTATAGATGGGAGTGCAGCCTCTGGTGGGGGAAGTGTGTGCTGCGTTCTGACTTGCTCAGCCCCTGACGCCTGTGCCTCTCTCTCCTTTCTCCGCTGGCCGCAGTGAAGGTGCAGAGAAGTGAGCAACCACATCGCTGGGACCCCTGTGTGCCCTCCTGCCACAGCCCCCGGCCCGGCCACTACAGGACACCCACCTGGGCCACAGCTGCCGGCCAAGATCAGAGCCGATGTAACATGACCACTCTGCTGTGGCTGTGCATGTTTCATAGGGGAGGAAACCTAGACTCAGAGATACCAGGGGCCTGCCCAGTGTCCCCTGGCTCATTAGTGACGAGAGGGGCTCCTGCCCGGCAGCTGGGTTTCACCAGTCCGTGAGACCCCCACGGTCCTTGACGCCCACAGGGGGAGAGACTTGCCTGAGGTCACACAGCAGGTGGTTAAGGGGCACGGGGGAAGGCACCCCACTGTCTCCCCATGGCTGGGTGGCTTCCCGGCACCCACTGTGCAGTAAGGTGGGGGCCCTGCTGGGGGTCACGGCCTGTGCTCTCCTCTCCCCAGCCTTATCCTCAACTCCGTTTTCCTCGCCGATCACGGGCCACACGTTTTCCTGCACCAACCCCAGCACCCTTCCCCGCGGACCCCAGCCCATGAGCCCCCGGACCACAATGGGGCGGAGGAGGCAGCGCAGAAGGGAATACAAGAGTTCATGTAAGCCATGCCCTCCTCTCCCCTCGGGGCTGCCTGTGTGCCTGACAGAGGGATTTGCCAAAGGCTGGCGGGTATTGGGGGCAGGGCCTCGCGTGTGTGTGGGGTGGAGAGTCGTTAAATAGCGTGAGGGGGTGCTCCACGGACGGCTGGGCAGGTTGTGCGCCGCACAAGGACACGTCTGAGTTACTTTTTACGTTTTAGTCTCGATTATGGAAAACTCCTAGCAGGTGGTGGCAGAGTGTCCTCTCGAGGACAGGGTGCCTTTGCAGACTTGCACGAAGGCCTCACAGTAACTCCATTTCATTTTTCTTTCATCCAGTCCTTTCTGATCCACACACGTGTGTGGTATAACAGTGTCTTTGTCACCTCTCTGACATTTAAACAGATTCCCCTAGGACAAAGCACACAGGCCTGAGTCTAGCCATTCAGAGTGCAATCACTTTCTGGTTGTCATATATATACGTTTCTACTTACCTTTTTTTAAAAAGTGTTTTCTTTTAGAGAGAGGGGAAGGGAGGGAGAAAGAGAGGGAGAGAAACAGCAATGTGTGAGAGATACACCCATCTGTTGCCTCTCATGCACCCCCTGCTGGGGACCTGGCCTGCCACCCAGGCATGTGCCCTGGCTGGGAATCGAACCGGTGACCTTTTGGGTCACAGGCTGGCACTCAATCCACTGAGCCACATCAGCTTTTTGATTAGAGATTTTCCCTTTATTTGTGGAGGTATTTTAATATTATAGTGAATAAATATAAAGCCAAATAGTAGTGAGTGAAAGTGCAGGAGCCATGTGAAGTAGCAAAAGTCACAAGAATGCCCAGAATTTTAAAATCTTTCCTGGGCAGAGTCTTTCCTTTGTTGATGTAGAAAGTATTCCCAGCCTCCTGCCATGTGAGTTGCAGAGGCTTCAGGAAGGACGGAGGGTCAAACTGGGCCATTGGGAACGGGCCAAGGTGAGGGAAAGAGGAGTCAAGTCACCCGGCCCATGAAGGGAGCTAAATATGGCTGTGAGCTTCCCAGCAGCCAGGGTGAAAGGGAAAGAGATTTCAAAGTCAGCTGAGACATGAACACCTTTTCCAACCACCTTTGTCAACCAGCAAAGCTGGGGGCGTGCAGGTGAAAAGATTCAGAAGCGCTGGTTATAGGCAGGAGCATGTGGAAGCTGGGGTTCTTGGGCCCCCTCACTGATCCACTGCCTGGAATGGGTGGCTAATAAAGTTATTATTGTCATTATTGATGATAACAATTAATTAATTAGTTAAATAACATTTTAGAACGCCTGAATATGTGCCAGGCACCATTCTTATCATTAGGGAAATAATAATAAAAAATAATGAAGATAAATGTAATAACACAATATACCCAACAACATAATATGTTATACATACTGGAATGTGGAATGTGGAATCTAACAGAATACTGTATAAGGAGATCATAGTATAATGTGATTAGTAATATAATGAAATACAAAAATAAATTTTATTTAATAAATTACATTTAGTATCCATATTTTAAATTTAAAAAGTTTCAATTACAGCTGACATTCAGCATTATTTTATATTAGTGTCAGTGCACAGCATGGCGGTGAGACAGCCGCGTGCCCTATGAGCGGCCCCGAGTGAGCCTCGCACCCCTGTGACCCCACTCGGTGGTCATGATGTGGCTGACTGTGGTCCCCATGCCACACTGTCCGACCCGGGACTCTTGTAACTGCCAGTTTGTACTTCTTGGCCCCTTCCAGTATCCATATTAATAACACAAATGTATTTTATATATGAAACATAAAACCATATATATTAAGTAAAATACCAAGTATGAGTTACATATACAGTTACCGTGTGACTGGCAGCTCCACATCTGGGCATCTGTCCTAGGGCAGAGGGGGCCTGTGTCCCGTCCACACGGAAACTCCTACATGGATATTCATAGCACATTATTCACTGTGGCCATTGGGTGGAAACAGCCCCAGTGTCCATTAACAGATGAATGGATAAACAAATGCGGTATATTCATGCAAGGGGATGTTTAGCCTTAAAAAGGATAAACTTTTGATCTATGCCACTGTACGATATGAATGGGCCTTGAAAACATTGTGCATGGTGGAAGGAGCCAGACGCCAAATGGTTCCATTGACATGAAACGTCCAGGGCAGGTAAATCTGTAGCGGAGAAAACAGATTAGCAGTTGCTTAGGGCTGGGAGAGATGGGAGGACGTGGCGCTATAGCCAAAAGGAACAGTTTCTTTCTGAGGTGACAGTTGTATAGCTTGGTGAATATACTAAAAAGCATTGAATTGTATACTTTAATCGGTGAATACTAGAGTAGGTGAATTGTATTGCAAAAAAGCCGTTACGAAAATGGCATAATGTATACTGCAGTATGTAGTAGCACTATAACATGGCTAACCTAACATAGCATATGACTGAACAATGTCACCGACCCTCAGAACTGCTGTTCTCCAACCCGACAGTCCCAGGAGTAGTATTCCTTAATCCTGGCCATGGCCCTGCCCGGTGGGAGTCACAGCTCCATTGTACAGATGAGGAAACCAAGGCTCAGAATGGGCCACGACCTGGCGGGCACCAGGGTGGTCAGAACTCCCACCCCCTGGCCCCTCTGACCCTGGGTCCTTGGCCTGGGGGTGGGTTGGCCCTGCAGGAAGGCCTGGCCGGGCCGGCCCCGCTGACAGCCATGCCCACCTGCCCCACAGTGTCCCTGGCCTCCAGCACGGTGGGGCCAGGCGGGCAGATCGTGCATACGGAGATCACGGAGGTTGTGCTCTGTGGTGACCCGCTCAGCGGCTTCGGCCTCCAGCTCCAGGGCGGCATCTTCGCCACGGAGACCCTGTCCTCCCCGCCCCTGGTGCGCTTCATCGAGCCGGACAGCCCTGCAGAGAGGTGAGTCCCCTCCCTACAGGGCGGGCCGCTCCTCGGTGGAAATTCATGGCTTTACAAGTTATCTCACTTAACCATCACCAGCCCCATTTATAGATGAGGAAACTGGTTCACTTGCCCAGGGTCACACAGCTCATGAGTATCCCAGGGCTTGAAGCCCTGTCTGTCTGAGGTCAGAGTCCTCTATGTAAATACCTTGTAAGGCACAGCATCATTCCCATGGAACAGACAGAGAAACTAAGGCTGCCGAGGAGATGCCCTTAGCCGGAGTCAGGTAGTGAACTGCCTGAGGATCTCTAGCTCGTGTAGGCAGGGCTGAGTCATACCCCTGCTCGGCGTTCCCATCTCCCTACGGAGTTGTGAAGGTGATGGAGCTTCTTTTCTCTGCTGGGCTACCTGGGGTTCAGGTGTGGGCTGCTGCAGGTGGGGGACCGTGTCCTGTCCATCAACGGCATTGCCACAGAGGATGGGACCCTGGAGGAAGCCAACCAGCTGCTGCGGGATGCTGCGCTGGCCCACAAGGTCGTGCTGGAGATTGAGTTTGATGTAGCAGGTGAGTGAGTGCCCCTCACCTCCTCCTCATGCTTTGGAACTCTGCGCTCCTTGCTCTCTATCCTGCTCTTGCCTAGTGCAAAGGTGCATGCCTGAGCACCCACTGTGGGAAGGCAGGCACTGGCCAGGGAGGAAGGAGTTCCGCACACCAGCATCAGGGTTGATGAGGGATTCTGCACCGGCACTCGGGTTAGAGTTCTGGTCCTGTGATTGGGGCAGCCTGGGACCTTGGACAAGGCACAGTTTCCCCAACTCTAAAACAGTGAATAGAATCCTTTCACTACAGGGGATGTTGCTTGGGTTAGAGGAGATAAATCACGTGACAACATCCACCTAAGGCCTGGCACATAATAGTGCTCAGGAAGTCGTCACTGGATCCAAATTGTGTTGGGTCTGGCTGTGGGGACCCCCCAGCTGGCAGTCATGAGGTCTGGGGTCCAGTCCCGGATGCCACTCTGACAGGGTGGATTGATTGTCGTGGGCCAATCTGTCCACTCAGTTTTCTCGTCTGTCAGGTATAAGAAGCAAGACAGGGTTGGGACAGTGACCTTTTGGGTTCCCTCCCAACTGGCCCAGAATTGTAGGGCTGGGTCTCACACGGGTCCACGTCTGTTTATACCCAGAATCTGTCATCCCGAGTAGCGGCACCTTCCACGTGAAGCTGCCTAAGAGGCGTGGTGTGGAGCTGGGCATCACCATCAGCTGTGAGTCCCCTCTGAGCCATACCGTCCCCTCCCAACTGTCCCTGCCTGCCCCTGGGAGTGGAGTGAGCCCAGCTTCTGGGGGAAAGATACACCCTCTGGCCCAGGGGAAAGGCCCCCAGTGGGAGGACTGGCTGGCGTGGGTTCCCCGCGTCCTGCACTGCCCAGCTTTGTCCTCAAGCAAGACCGGAGCTTCTCCAAGCCTTAGTTTCCTGTTCTTCATGAGAGCCTCCAGGCCCTGGGGGTCTCCCAGTGGGGAGAAGGGGCCTGCAAGGCACCGAACACGTAGGCCAGGTTCGGTTTTCCTTCTGCCTCTGTGTGCCCAGTGCCCAGAAAAGGCCTGAGGCACAGTAAGTGCTTAAATCCACACGTGTCGAAGGAACGGAAGTGAGGGCTGCAGAATGAAACACGGAGAGCGGGCTACACCAGCACAAGGCTGTTCAGAACCCCCCCTCCCCCGCCCCGGGCTCCCGTCTCACTCTGCGTGAAAGCCGATGGCCTCAGGGCCTGGGGCACCCTTTGTGATCTGGTCTCCGTGACCCCTGACCTTGCCTCCTGCCGTCTCCCTCGGTCACACTCCTCCAGCCACTGCTGGCCTCCTGGCTGTTCCCCGAACAGGCTGTGCTCCTTCGGCCTAGGGCCTTTGCACTGGCTGCCCCTCTGCCCACACACCCGCCCCCTTCAGGTTCTGCGCACGCCACCTGGGCAAGGCCCTCTCCACCACCTACCTGGTTTAGAAGTGCACGGCTCCCCGCACAGTCCCTGCCCTTCTGCCTCGTTCTACACAGCACGCCTTCCCATCTGACAAACTACCTTTCAGTTTTCTCCATTACCTGTGACGCCCGCTAGACTGGTAATGCCAGGAGGGTAGGGATCTTTGTCAGTCTTGTTCAACACTGTTTTCCTTCCTGGCACGTAGTAGGGACTCAGTAAATTTTTACTGAATGAATGAACGAACAAACGAACAATTATAGGATGAATTAATGAGAACAGAGAATGAGGCTGATTAGAACCTAGGAGTGAAGAGCCTGGCTCAGCCTGGGGGTTCTGAGGGGAAGGAATTGGGGTGAGGGGAGTGGAGGCCCCACCTACCTGGCCACAGCATCACTACCCCCACTGCCCTGCTGAGGTGGCCTCCTGGCCAGTGTTCCCCCCGGCCAGGGCAGCACACATACTGGTGGGCCAACCCTAGGTCAGACAAGGGAGGCTGGGACCCCATTCCCCAAGGACCGCCTCTGAGAACAGATGACCAGCCCTGCCCGCCCCGCGTGGGGTGCTCCTCAGCCCCCAGTAGGGCTTAAGGGAGGGGCAGCTATCCAGAAGGGCTGCTGCTGTGGCTCTTCCCGGCCTCAGGCCCTGCAGGCCATGGAGGTGGGCGTTTAAGCAGTCTAGGAAGGGAGAAGCTGCTCGCAGCCCAGGAACCTCTGGGCAGGGCCACCCGGGGCAGCTGCTCAGGTTGTATGTGACACAGGGCTGCCCGTTCAAGGTAAACACACATTTGTCCTCCATGTTCTCAGTGGGCTGATTGGAAGGGGCACCTATGTCTCACCTGCAAAGATACCAAAATGGCTAGAAGGGGATCCAACCACCTGGTCACTGATGGGAAAACCCATTAGCCCAAAGGGATTCTTTTGTTAAGAAAACTTAGCCACTCCCTTAGGGCGTATTCCCTAAGAAACAGCTTCTCAGACAAGGAGTTGCATGCAGGCGTTTACTGAGGGGACCTCCTGAGGTCAACGCCGGTGAGCAGTGAGGGACACAGGACCGGGCACGGAGAGAAGTTGGGCTGTGAAGCAGTAGCAATGGAGGCTCAGCCAGCCCCACCGGAGGGCTGTCAGCTGGGAGGCTTTGGAAGTTGTCCTGGCTGAGGCTGAGAGCCAGGCCGCTGCATCAGCTCATGGACCAGGCTTGGATGGAGGCTGCACCTTGGGTGAGGCTGCTCCCTCGGCCAAAGGGGGTTCCCAGAATGGGATTCTGCTGTGAGCCGCCAGCAGCCAACACTCCGTGCAGTCAGGGAAGGAAGAACTCCACTGTGGCAGAATCACCCAGGTGCTGGGGACACACACGCCAGCCAGACATAGACCCTCAAGGAGCTTCCAGTTTGCTGGGGGATGGGCAAGAGGAAAAAATGGCTGGTGTGGATTGAGTACCTGCTGTGTGCCAGGAGCCTGCATTATCTAGTTTAATCCCAAGGTATCCCTATGAGGTCTGTGGCGGCATCCCCATTGTGCAGAGGGGGAACTGAGGCACAGAGAGATGAGCCAATTTGCTCACAGCCACCCAACCGGGCACCAGTGGGAGCAGGGCTTGAGGCTCCAAGTCCATGTCCCAATCCTGGGTCACCCCGCCCGAGGCTGAAACCATCAAAAGGTCAGAGACACGGCCTCTCTCCCTCCAGCGGCCAGCAGGAAGCGAGGGGAGCCCCTGACCATCTCCGACATCAAGAAAGGCAGTGTGGCACACAGGTAGGGGCGCCCCTGGGTCCGGGCAGGGTGAGTCGGCAATGGGGGTGGGTAGGGCGCTGGCATGTGCCAGGTTCCATCATGCCCCCTACCCCTGCTCATGCAGGACTGGCACCCTTGAGCCAGGTGACAAGCTGCTGGCCATCGACAACATCCGCCTGGACAACTGTGCCATGGAGGACGCCGTGCAGATCCTGCGGCAGTGTGAGGACCTGGTGAAGCTGAAGGTCCGAAAGGACGAGGACAACTCTGGTATGGCCCACCCTTCCCTGCCACCTCTCGTGGTCCACCCTCCGGGCCAGTGGGTCTCTTGCTTGTGATTCAGGGTTCCCTCTGGCCAAAGGACAATGGTGGCAGAGAGTCCTTGAATAGACAGAGGCAGGGAGGGGCAGCACCACAGGCTTCTCGCTGACCCTGGAGTCTGGGGCCAGAGTCACCGCCTGGATCCCCGTGCCCTGCACACAGCCTACACAGGAGACCCACAGGGAGCAGCTGTGAATGATGAGTGGGCAGGGTGTGAATGAAGACAGGATGCACCACTGTGTGTATGTGTGTGTGTGTGAGTGAATGAGCAAATGCTGCAAACTGGGACACATCTGAGGCCAGACAGGCCACATGAATGAGTGAACTGACAGAAGGTAAGAAAAATGACACAGCTTGGGAGGCAAAAGGGAGAGGTGAGGACTGTGGCCACTGGAGGGCAGATCCCTTATTCAGAGGGGCAGTCACCAACCCCTACCCTGGGAAAGATGGTCACCTGTGGGCCTCTTTCTTTCTTTCTTTCTTTCTTTCTTTCTTTCTTTCTTTCTTTCTTTCTTTCTTTCTTTCCTTCTTTCTTTCTTTTTAAGATAAACTGGGAATCTGGTTTCTTCTTATCATGATTAGCATTATCGCCATCATCATTGCTGGTATTTGGGTGGTGTGTGAAATCTACATTTAAAAATGCTTGTTCCATGGTTCTTTTCGTTTTCTAAATGGTGTTTGGGTGAAAAAAAAAAAAAAACATTCTGGAGGCAGGAGATGGCCTCAGAGTCCCCAGGTTGCACTGTCTGAAGTCACAGCACCAGCGAATGTGTGACCTGGTGGGTGAGTGAGCAGATGAATATGAGTGAGTAAGTGCACCAAGGTTTCGAGGGGCTGGGGGCACCCAGCTCCTGGGCCCTGCCCCGCTGGACCCCGTCCTGATGGGTACCGCCCTTGCAGATGAGCAGGAGACCACGGGTGCCATCAGCTATACGGTGGAGCTGAAACGCTACGGGGGCCCCCTTGGCATCACCATCTCAGGCACGGAGGAGCCCTTTGACCCAATTGTCATCTCAGGCCTCACCAAGCGCGGCCTGGCTGAGAGGTGAGCCAGAGCCCCTTAGGGTGGGCCAGGGACCCTCCTGGAGCAGAAGCTGGGCTTGGGGATTAACCAAACTGGACTCTGACCTTTGTTCTAACATCTGTGCTCTGGGGGATATTGGGCCTGTCCCTTCCCTCTGCAAGCCTCATTTCTGCGGAGGCGGACCAGCGCCCAGCAAACCTCCCAGCTCCAGATCAGTGCTGGATAAAAGTGTGCTAATCCCTCAGCTCCCTCCCTGCCTGGGGTGGGGGTGGAGGGTCTACCCTCTCCGGAAAGTCAGCACTGTGGGCCTTTTTGGAGTATCTGTTGTGCCTTCACAGGGGCCATGTCCAGCCCCTGGATCATGGCAGTCTGGGGCTTGTCCTGGCACACTGGTGGCCTGCCCTCTGCTGTCCTCTCCCCTGGAAAGTATCCCCAAAACTGTGGCAGCTGAAGAAGCTGTGAGAAGAGGGTGTGTCCCAGGTTTTCTGGTTTGTGGGGGAGCAGGTGGATCTGGGCCCCAGAGGTGGAAGGGGGCCCTCAGGATTCACAGGGAGGCCACCCCAGTGCAGGTGAGAGGGAGCATCCCCCCTCAGCTGTGCACTGAGCTCCCAGCACTGAGAAGAGCTGGCTGTGAAGGGGGAGCCTGACCAAGCTGGAGGGGCAGGGTAGGTCCCTGGAGGAGGACACAGTGCAAGAGGGGCCACTGGGTGGTGGGCTGAAGCCAGAGGATGGGAGGAGCTCTGGGGCTGAGACTTCATAGGACAGCTCCCTGTTGGTGTCCCTGATCCTCGAGCGCCCCCCGCTGGACACATGGCAGACTGCAGAAGCCAGTGTGGATGGTTCTGACCTCAAGCATCTTCACGCCCACATTTACTGGGTACCTACCAGGTAATCTGTGCCCAGGACTAAACAGTTTCCTCCACCTTTGTCGGCATGATCTAGCCTGACCGTCCCACTGCAATATAATACAAGCCACCCATTTATTTATAAACTTTCTAACAGCCACATTAGAAAAGTAAAAAGAAACAATTCCAGTAAATCTTAAATATTCCAACATGTAATCAACATAAACGTTAACAAAGTATTTTACATTCTTTTCTTCATACTATGTCTTCAGAACCTGGTGTGTATTTTACACTTTCAGCACATCTGAGTTCAGGCTGGCACATTGCAGGGGCCCCATAGCCACATGCAGAGGGCGGACCAGCTTGGACCTCCCCCCAGACCTGCCATTCCCTGGCTCACTCACTCTCCCAGTCCCCAGGAAGGCTTGCTGGGCAAAGCTGGAGACAAGGAGATGAGGGGCCGCACCCTCTGGGAGCTTCCACCTGGGCGCAACATCACATTTAGGTCCCCCACCCCAGTCCTCTGCCTCTCTCTCCTCTTCCTGGGTCAAGTGCATTCTCAGCAGACGCTGCAACTTCTGTCCCCAGCCTCAGTCCTGGCTGCTCCTCCGAATCACCTTCCCTAGCCCCAGCCCCATAGATTTAATTGTTCCGGGGTGGGCCCAGGCATCTGCATTTTTAAAAGAGTTCCTCAGGTCATCTAATAGTATCTAGGTGGAAAACCACTGGGCCCTGACGATTATGCTCATTCTCTGGGTGTGGGGTCGGGGGGAACCTGAGGCCCAGGGAGAGGAACAGCTGCCCATGTATTTCTGCTGGATGGAAACTTGAATCCATTCTACTCATCCATCCTTCGAAGCATTATCACCCCCATTTTACAGATGAAGGAACTGAGGGAAGTTAGGAAACTAGCCCAAGATCATGTGGTTAGAGTATGGCAGTTAGTTTGTGGTTGGCTCATGCTTGACACTGGTTCCCAAACCTAACTTTAGAGTTAGGCAGGATAATCCCCTCCCAGATCTTAGACTTTATACCTCTATTGATGCAACTCAAGATCACACTTGCTTTTCTTTTGGAAACTGGGTTTAACAGAGGTCAGCCAGACTATTGGCTTGGGGTTCCTGGTTTCCTGAGGGCAGACCCCCGCCCTCCGAAGGCCTGAGTGTCTAACACCATCCTCTGCCCTGTGCCTCCTCCCCAGGACTGGCGCCATCCACGTTGGGGACCGTATCTTGGCCATCAACAATGTTAGCCTCAAGGGCCGGCCGCTGAGCGAGGCCATCCACCTCCTGCAGGTGGCTGGGGAGACCGTCACGCTGAAGATCAAGAAGCAACTAGACCGTGAGCCTCACCTTACACCCTCGGGCTGTTTGGCCCATTTTGGAAGGGAGGTTTCTCTGTGCCTCTGTGCCTGGTGCAGGGCCACCTCACAGAACCCTTGCTGACCGCGGTGAAGGTGGGAGGATGCCTGAGACAGCTGAGCAGACAAGACTCAGAGGGGTCATTGATGGGCCCAAGGTCACATAGCTGGTGGGGGCAGAGTCAGGTTCTGAACCCTGTTATTCACCACCTTCTGCCTCTTCAGACTGCTTGTTGTGCCTCGTGGTCGTAACTTCTGCATTTCTCTGCTTCTCCTGAATTTGTCCCCCATGCCTTTGTAGGGAGGGAAGCCACCATGTACTGTGGAAGGAACCTGAGCTGTGGGGTCCTCCTTCTATTCTGGGCTCCACTGTTGCTCACCATGTGGCCATGGGCATGTTATTCAGCTTCCCCAAGCCTCAGTGTTCCTGTCTGTGAAACGGGTTTGTCTATTCACGTGGTACCTCCCACAGGTCAGACTGCCCAGCAGCGGGCTTGGGGGACTCAGCACCTGTGAATTCCCAAACTAGACTCAAGAGGAGAAGCTGAGGCATGCTAAGCATCTCTGTACCTCCAAAATCAGAGACCAGTGGTGGTGATACCTCTCCTTTTTCCTTCCAGGCCCGCTCCAACCCCACAAGTCCGGCAGCTTCAGCGAGCCCAGCGATGTGGATGAGGACCCGCCAGAGGCACTCAAAGGAGGCCTGCTGGCAGCCCGGTTCTCGCCCGCTGTGCCCAGCGTGGACAGTGCCGTGGAGTCCTGGGACAGCTCGGCCACAGAGAGCGGCTTCGGGGGCCCAGGTAACAGCTCAGAGCCCTCGGACAAACAGCATGCTCTCTCTGGGCCTCCCCAGCTGCCAGGCCTTTGCCGGGGCTGTCGCCTCTACCAGATCCTCCTATGCCTTCTCTCCTAGCTCCGTCTTTTAGGGACGCCTTCCCTGAAGGCGGACCTGCTGGGCCCCTTTAGCCGTTCTCAGGGACGCTCACTCTGCAGAGCACAGAGCACAGGCTTCACACATCTTTTGAGCAGCATCCACAGCGCTGCTCCATGAGGTTAGAGGCCACACTCGTCCTACTTCTGCTGTCTGTCTCACTCTAGCCTGATGCCCGACACGCAGCAGGTGCTCAGTCAGTGTTCACTGCATCCCATTGAAGACGGGAAGGCAGAAGGCCCCTTCCCACCCCATCCTACAAAATCCAGCTTGGGGCGGAAACCTCCAGGGTGCTGTCCTCGGACACAGATTCCCCTGTCCATGCATGGGTGGCCTCGGGAGGGACAGGGGGCCTTTGAGCCCAGAGGCTGGCCTTCTGGCCTTTGTGACCCAGAGCCACAGGGGGTCCCTGAGGCCCTGCTCAGCGAACTAATGGAGTGAGGCCTCTAGGTGACCTTGGGTGGCTCCCAGCCCCGGTCCCCATTCTTTGGGTCAGAGCTCCCCCATCTGGAGCACTTGGTCAGCATGTCCCAGCTCATGCCCCAGCAGGGCCTTCAGAGCTCTGAAAGGCAGGAAGAGACACACTGACCCTCCCTCTCAGGCAGGGGGTCCTCCCAGCTGAGCCCAATGGAGCTGGGACAGGGACCTGGATCCCAGGCTCTGATGCCTCTGCCAGATGACCAGGATTTCCAGGGGGTCCTGGGGCAGGGACCTGGGTGGCAGGTGCCCTCAGGGCACTCTGGGTGGCCACGCTGGCCCAGAGAGGGCAAAGACCTGTTCAGGGCTGACCAGCACTGCTAGAAATGGGTCTGGAAGGAGGGTGAGCTAAGGGCACAGAGAGAATACAGACATCCCCTGTCTCTACCTGCCAGGTCCCTACACTCCACAGACGACAGCCCCGAGTGTAAGTCCACAGGAGTGGCAGCCCAGCCGGCGGAGAAGCAGCCCCCCACCCACCAAGCCCCGGAGGACGAGCTATACCCCAGCCCCTGCCGACAGGAGCTTCCCCGAGGAGGAGGAGGACTGGGAGCCACCGTCTAGGTCTGTGGTGGGAACGCCATGCGGGAGAGACGATCATGGACTCTTGGTTAGGATGGGTGAGGGCAGCCAGTCCCCGAGCCAGAGCGGTGGCGGCAGTGGAGGAGTGTTGCCTGGCCCCCACGGGGAGCCCTTCCTGGGAGAGGAGAGCTACATCCAGCAGCCTCTCGGCCAGGCCGAGATGGTGGAACAGCATGCTGGTGGCAGGCACAGCAGGGGCAGCGGTGGGGAGGTCGGGAGCAGCCCCTTTGCCCTCCCCAAGCCTGGTAGTCCCCTGTTCTCCAGAGGAGCAGCAAACTCAGAACTCCAACCCGACCCTCCTGACTTAGCCCAGATTGCTTGACTGCCCCCTGCAAGGACCTTTTGGGTCATGGGCACCAGCCCCGGGCCATGGATATGGTGGTTTTTGTAATGTTGACTTCGAAGGACTCGGCCTCTCTCCCTGAAGGATGAGGCTCCTGCTGAGAGGGCCCCCTGGAGGGACGCTGTTCCTCATCCCGTCCTAGCCAGCCCCTTCCCGTGTCCGTGCTGGGGGCCAGGCAGTTCCTTCTGCCCAGAGCACCCTTCCCTCTCCTCTCCTGGCCAATGCCTACTCATCCCTCAAAACCCAGCTCAAATCCCCCTGCCTCAGGAATCTTCCCTGACTTTCTCAGGCAGGTGACATTCCTCCCTCCCTCCACTGTCCTCACAGCTGCTGGGGTGAGCCGCCTAGTGGCACTGGCCACTTCCTGTCTCCCTGGTTAATGACCTGGCTCTTCTATGTCTCTTCTGTGCGGCACCCCAGCTCAGTGCTTGGCACCCAGTCCACACTTTGTGATCGATTCCTCAGCTCCCTGAGAGCAAGGGCCACCCTGTATTCACCTTCATAGCCTACTTGCGTGCAATCGATTTAATGGAGAGAATGTCCTTCAGCCTCAGTCCTCTCGTCTTAAAATGGGAAGGGAAGGAGGCAACTATGTCTCATCATCATCTCTGAGGCTCCGTAGAGGGAAGCCAGTGTGCCTTTGGAAGAAAGCGCTTTGCAAACCATAGCCTATTTTATAAACAGCCAGGACTTTGTAGATGGCAGGTGACTTTGTGAGCTCCGACCTGTGAAAATATGACTTGCTATTTTCTAATGAGACTCAATTTCAGAGCAGATAAAGGGCTCATACAACCCGTGATAGAAGTTACAAGGCAGTCTCAACCCCTCCCCCAGCACAAATACTCCATCCTCTCCATCCATATGTCCTTGCTGGCTCCAGCTCTGTCCCTGTCACTGTCCTAAGATGCCATATGTCTGGGTGGGTCCAGAAACTGTCCTCTGGGGCTACACCATGGATCTCCTCTTTGTCTGTCTGTCCGTCCCTCTGTCTCTCTTCCCAGGCGTCCTGTGTCACCGCTCTCCACCCCGTCTCATCTGCCCCTGTTCTAACTGACCACCGGCAGTCTTGGTTGCCCCTAACTGCGTCTTCCCCCCATTCTGTGTCACCCACCACTGCCCCGGGGCCCCAGCACTGCCACCGAGGATGCCCGCCTGCCTGCCCGCCTGCCCACCCTCTGACCCCTGGAGCCCAACGCTGATGGCTATTTAGAAGACTCCTCAGGCCCCAGCCTGCCTACCCGCCCACCAGGAGTTGACGCTCTCTGGTTCCTACGTTACAGCCCGGCCCCTGGCCCTGCCCAGAAGGAGGGCTTCTGGCGTGTGTTTGGGGAAGCCCTCGAAGACCTGGAGTCGTGTGGTCAGTCAGAGCTGCTGAGGGAACTGGAGGTAGGGCCACCTGCCCTGCAGGCCTGTGTAGGGCCACCTGCATCCAGGCACACTGGTGTGTGTGCCTGTGAGAGGCAAGCATGTCGATGGGGTTGTGTGCACGTGTAACCTGTAGGTGTGCACTCACCCAGTACCCTCTGTGTAAAAATGTCTTCACACATGTGCAGACTGTGCATGCACATGTGCGCAAGTGTGACTGAGAGCACGGTGGTTGGCACATCGGGCTGGGTGCACATGTGAGCATGTCTGGCATCGTGTGCATTGGGACCGTACATGTATGTGTGCATGTGAGCACGCTCATGCATGCACAAATGCTGAGTCTTTTCAGATCACGTGTATCGAGTGTGCACATTTGGATGCCTAGGGGCAGTTTTGGTGTTTGTGTGCGCATGCGCCACGTGTGGGTGTGGTTGTGGGCGTGCCCTGGGGAAGCGTGTGGACGTCAGCGTCGCTCACCACGGAGCCGAGGAGCCGGAGGAGCTCGGAGGCGCACGCAGCCTTACGCGCGGGGAGCATTGCCCGTGATGGAACAGGCTGCTCAGAAGAGTCTAGGGAGGATCTGACTGGGTCGCTTTGGAGTCTCCTTCGTACTCTAGAGCGAGCATTAAAATTTCTGCTGTGCTTTCACATTTTCTCTGTATTGTGTTCTAGTTGCTTTCCTAATGTCTTCCGATTCACTAATTCTCTCCTCGGCTGTATTTAGTCTCGGGTTGAACCCCTTTCATAAATATTGTATTTTAACTTCCACATCTTTTCTTTCTATAATTTCTCATTATTTTTCAACTCTTCACAGTCTTTTTTCTTAATGTCTCATTTTCTTATTTTTCTGCACATTTTGAACAGACTTAGTTCTTTAGATGTCTTTTTTCCCTAGTTTGTTGGGCGCAGGTTTATTTGTTGCGTCTGTGAGCAGGCGGACTTCGTATTTCATCGTTGTGCTTGCTTTCAGCAGTGTGTGCTCCTGCAGGTAGGCTGGTGTTGAAGCAGCTCCGAGGCAGAGTCTCACAGGTCTTTGCTGGGGCTTTTGATCTCCATCAGTTCCAAACCCGTTTTTCATGTTACTTTCTCAGCTCAGTGTTTCTACTTGTGGAAGTGAGACTCTGGCCCCATGCTTATACAGTAGTCGCATGAAGGTTCCCAGTTTCCCACAAATGGTTCGCTGGCCCAGAGCAGTCCTGGGGTTCCTTTCTGAACCCTTGCGCTGGCAGGCAGACATCTGCAGTCCCCATTCCAACAGGCGACAGCACACCACGAGCTCTCTGCTTTACCCTGAGTGGGTACCCCAGCTCCTAACGTGCGTATCTGCTTCCACAGGCCAAATGGTTCTGCTCCTGCTTATGCCTGTCTCTAAATTGTTCTTTCTTGCTTTGAAAGTGTTTATTTCTATTACTGATTTTAGAAATAGAAAAACATCCATTTTTTTGTTGTTGTTCACTTATCTATGTGTTCATTGGTTGATTCTTATATGTTCCCTGACTGGGGATCGAACCTGCAACCTTGGTGTATCAGGATGACGATCTAACCAACTAAGCTACCAGTCAGGGCTGAAAGTGTTTATTTTTAAATTTTTAGTTTACCACAAGATTTGGAGGGAGATGTGAGCTGTTTCAGCCCAGTCTGCATCTTAATTGGAAGTTCTAGAATTCTATAATTTTAGGGGTCCAAGAGCCTATGATACCCTGATTTCATTTTTTAATAATTCTATGACCCCAGGAGTCTGAGCCTCTTATCTTTCTTTTGGACCCTGGTCCTCCAGGCAGGTGAAGCCTAGATGTACGAGTTGAGAAAGGTGCCTCTGTGCCTCGCTGTTCAATGTCCTCTCCTGAGCTCCTGTCTTCCTCCCCACCCCACCCCCAGCCCTTCGGCCCCGAGACAATGGTAGTCAGAATCTGCCTTCCCTTAGGGGATCTCTGAGCGGCCAAAACCCCAGCCCCAGTGTGGGGTAGAGCCTTGCATTAATAGTGGAAACTCAGATAATGTGATGGGCGGGAGAAGTTCCCAGGCCGGGGAGATACTTTTGTGCCTAGGAAATTGTATAATATCACATCTAAGAAGTACATCCTCCCATCCCACCAGCCCCAAATGTACCCCCAACTCCCATCTACGCATTTCCCAGTCTGAGCATGAATAAGTTTCCTTTGGGGCCACAGACTCACTGCTCTCAGCTTGGAGCACGGCATTGAGGACTCCACTGGGCCTTCCCTGAGCGTGCCTTCGCTTTACCTTTGCTCCTTCTGCCCTTCTCCACTGCCACAGCCCCTGTCCAGACCCCAGTCGTCTTTTGTTTGGGCCACTACAGGGTCCCTAACAGGTAACCCTCCTGGCTTCCACACCCACGTCTGTCGTCAGTCTCCACACAGCACCGGGAAGATGCTACTCAATCCACAAATCTGATGCTGTGCCCCCCACCCCCTGCACAAGTTCTTCAGAGTGTCCCATTGCTCTCGGGATACAGTTACCGTTTCTCACTGTAGTCCACGGGGCGTGCAGGACCAAGCCCTCACCTCCCAGGCTCCTTCCACGCACTCCCTCCAGCCTTCTTCCAGATCCCTCGTCGCAGGGGCTTTGCACATGCTGTTCCCTCTGCCTGCCAGGTTCTCTCTTCCTCCCCACCCCTCTTCTAGCTCATCTTTTAGATCTCAGCTCAGGAAGCTTCCCCGGGCCCTCACACTGAACCAGATTCATTGCCCTAGGCCCTCACCTCCCATGTACCTGCCTCTGTGACTTTTACTGCCGTGTATGATTTTATCTTATTCGTTTTTGCAACTAGCAAAGTAGCAGAGTGGTTAAGACCCTCGACTTTGGACCCAGACTCTGAGTTCAAAACTTAATCTCGCTCAGCTGCTGTTTCCTCATCTGTAAAATGGAAAAACAAAAAACGGTATTTGCTGATCTTGTAATAACGCACAGAATAGAATGAGTTCTATACATAAAGTGCTTAGAGCTGAGCCCAACACATAGTGAGTGCCAATTCAGGGCCAATGGTGACCCTTCTGATTGCTAGTGTGACCAGTCGATCCTGCGAGCCCCAGGAGGCCAGCCCCACACCTGGGCTCCTCCCCACTGTGACCTGGAAGGCTGGCACGTAGTAGGTGTCCAAAGCGGCCGACGGAAACAGAGTGAGCATCCGAGTGATGGGTTGTGTCCTCGCAGGCATCCATCATGACAGGCACCGTACAGAGCGTGGCCCTCGAGGGCAGGCCTGGCCGCCGGCCCTGGCGGAGGGGCCGGGGGGGACGCGCTTCCCCCGAGGAGATGCGGGAGCTGCTGCCGCCGACGCCCTTGGAGATGCACAAGGTGGGCGCTGGGGGTGGGTGCAGGAGGCCTGGGCGAGTGTCCTGGTGCCATGGGGACTCGCCCTGGGCTCCAGGTGGGCCTGCCCCTCTTCGGCCCTTGCTCCCCTCCACCAGGAGAGGGGGATTTCGTGCTGGTTTCCCCAGACTTCCAATACACACACGCACCCACACCCCTGTGCTACACACTGAGCTCGTATTAATATTCTTTTAAGTAGACTCGCTTTTTCCCAACTTAAGTTATTGTATGTATGTGTGTACATATATAAAATGTAAAGGCTTCTGTATATTATGTGTGTATAATATGTATATACACACAATTATATGTGTACATATTTATTACTACCTTAAAAAGTCAACTTTTTTTTTAAAGATATTTATTTTTAGAGAGGAAAAGAAACAGCAATGTGTGGTTGCCTCTCGAATACCCGGTACTGGGGACCTGGCCCACAGCCCAGGCACGTGCCCTGACTGGGAGTCAAACCAGTGACCCCTTGTTCTCAGGCCTGCACTCAGTCCACTGAGCCACACCAGCCAGAGCTTAAAGCCAGCATTTTTTGCCACCTGTAGGTCATCATACAGATAAAAAAACACATGGGAGAAAAAACCTTTCACCCCAAAGCCCTTGGAAACTCTGAGCCTGAAGCCAGCTATGTGATAAAGTGGGAGATGAACAAGTGTTGGGGGGGCGAAAACCCACGGGTACCCCACTGAGGCTTCTCCTGGGAGGGTCAGAAAGGAGCACCCTTCCTCGGCCCGTGCTGTAACTGAGTGCTGCGAGCTGGCGACGGGGTCTGCTGCGGTGCGGAAGGGGAGGAAGTGACGTGGGCGCAGGCAGTGAAGTGTGGGGAGTGCACTGGGCACGGGCGCTGGGCTGAGTCCCAGGGACACTGAATGCCAGACCAAGGGATCCGGCCCCTGGGAAGCTGGCGACAACGCTTAGCACGCCAGGGACCTCCTCCTCCTCTGCTCCCAGGTGACCCTGCACAAGGACCCCGTGAGGAATGACTTTGGTTTTAGCGTCTCAGATGGCCTCCTGGAGAAGGGTGTTTATGTCCACACTGTGCGTCCTGACGGGCCCGCCCAGCGTGGGGGCCTCCAGCCCTTCGACAGGGTCCTCCAGGTAATGCTGTGGCAGGGGCACCTCAGACGGGGTGCTCTCTCCTAGCCCCAGGGTGGGGAGAGACCCCCACTTCTACCCTGGCTGAGTGGCCTTGGGCAGCTCACCTCCTTTCCCTGAGCCCAGCTTCTCCATCTGTGAAGAGGGAGTGACCACACCAGTTGTGTTAGGTCAGGCCCAATGTTGCAGTGACAACCCCTGAGTCTCGGGAGCTTAATACCCGCGAACAGTTATGTATTGCTCACACGTGTCCACCGTGGACTGGCGTGAGCCTCGCTCCGCCTGGGCTGAGGGAGGCTCTGCCCTCTGGTCATTGCCTCAGACTCTATAGCAGAGGAAACCAGACTGGAAAATCGCAAATTTTTTTTTCTGCCTGCACCTGTCACTCCCGTGCATGGCCTGCTGGCCAGATTAGTCATGTGACCTCAGCCACTGCAAGGGAGGCTGGGAACTGTAGGTGAGCAGATGGAAAGTTGTGGGCGTCCTGGCCCAGACACCTGCTGCAGCTACTTTTGTTCCCTTGGGGTGATTTCTGCCATATTTGTGCTAAATTTACTGGATATATGTTTTCTCTAAATCGATGATGTTTTTTCAACTTAAATTTGTTTTAAAAGGAAACTTTTCTACTCAATTAGGAACGAAAACCCAGCACTGTTTGCTTGAAACAGAAGGCCAACATAAAATACAAATAAAATAAAAAGAGGGCCTGGTCACACAACCCTAGGCAGGCGGCTAAGCGCGTGCGCGCCCTCTCATGGTGAGAAGGGAGAGAAGCAGGCGTCAGGGGGTGTGAAGGATATGCTGGCACCTCCCAGTACTTGCTGTTTGATTAAACCCCCGAAGGACTGAAAGAGTTAAATGAAGAATGACGTCCTCTGTATCGTGTTCCAGATTCGCCCTGTGTCTGGGTGGGGGCGGGGCCCACATTTAGGAAATGCCGCGACTCCCATCCTTCAGCCCTGGCCACGCTGACGCCAGTCTGCCCCCTTGGCTGTGCACCGCGCAGGTCAACCACGTGCGCACGCGGGACTTCGACTGCTGCCTGGCGGTGCCGCTGCTGGCTGAGGCGGGCAATGTGCTGGAGCTGGTCGTCAGCCGCAACCCACTGGCACAGAGTAGCCGGACCCCACGGGCACCAGGCCCCAGCAGCCCCCGGATGCTCTGAGGTCAGCCTGGTCCAGACACCCAAAGAGCCACTCCAGCAGATCCTGGCTCCCAGACCTGTAGCTGGCATGGAGACGTGGCCACCCAGTCGTCTATCTGTCCATCTGGCTGGCTCAGAGCTGTGGACAGGACCTTGTCTCTGTTCTCTGGTTCTGTGAACAGGGGTGCTGGGCAGTGAGCCCCCACTCCCAGCTGGAGTGACATCGAGGTCTTTTTCCACTTCGGGTCTCCAAGATGCCCGAAGGTGCCCGGCCCAACAGAGACAGGCTGCTCAGCTTGAAGAAGAGGGGTCTGGAGGAGGCTTCAGGTCCCTACAGGGCTTCCTCAGAGGGGTACCTGGGGTGGGGAAAGCCCAGCACTGAGCTTAGGACGCACTTGCTCGCAGCAGAGCTGTGGAGCTGGAATGAACTGCCGCAGAGAAGTGAGCTCCCTGTCACAGGAGGTGAGCAAGCGGGGAGCTGGATACCCCCGTGGGGTGGTAGACTGAAGTGCGAGGCATCCTGGTGATGCATCCACAGGTGCTCAGAGGGTTAGTTTCCTGATGGTGGGCAATCAGGGGGAGGCTGGGGGGGTCACTTCAGCTGGAGAGCTGATGGTCAGGAAGGACGCTGCTTGGGGTAGGAGCCCACCTCCTCCTCCAGAATTCTGTTGTTTGGGGCTTGCTGGTTCCGAGATTCTCTGCTTCTGATGTCCCCACTTAGAAGGTTCTGAGCTGCGGCCTCTGGAATCAGGGAAGCACCAGCCCTTTGATGCGAAAGTCACTGATTGTTTCATCCGTGGTGTCTCCGGTCAGAAGCTTCTGCAACGTGAGGCTGCGGTCCTGGACCTACCGGGCAGCCGTGTGAGGCTTTGGGCTCTCGGCCCCTCCTGCTTCTTTCAAAGGCTGTGTGGCCACTGACCCATCTGCACGCACCCCTCTGAGCCCAGGCCCCTCTGGGAGCAGGGAGTCATCTGGGGACAAACTTAGGGCTCCATTCACCTGCCATTCAGCGAAGATGGGAAGCCGTGGAAATAGGATGTCCTGCTTGCTGGAGCAGGAGAATGAGGGAGAAGCACAGAGACGGAGAGAGACAGACAGGAGCGAGACCGGCTGGAGAGATGGACCATTCTCTCTCCCACCCAATGGTGACAGTGTCCAAGGTAGTCATTCAAGGAAGTTTCTTCCCACTTGCAATCTGGAAGCACCAGCATCTCTTAAAATTGTTTTCCTCCTTTTTCACAGACAAGAAATGCTTTTGACTTTAAGAAGGGCACAGGCCACTCCCTGGTGGCCCGGGGTGTGGCCCCTGGATGGAGGTGGGCAGGCAGGATGCAGCCAGGCCACAGGCTTGGCTTTGCCCCACCCAGCTCTTAATGGGGGTCTCAGGAAACGGGGTACCCACTCCCACCTGCACCCACCTCCACCTCTGTTCCCTGAAAATGTTCTTCCTCTCAAGGGACCAGATGGGGAGTCAAGAGGCCTGTTACTTTCCCCCTGAGCCTCTTGCTTGGGTGCTGGTGACGCCCTCTGAGTCTGGCGCCCCCTCTGGACAATCAAGGGATGGACAGTATCTGAGCAGGAGCCTCCCTGTCCACTGGGGCCCCCTTGGCACCCTGCCCACACTCTCCCTAAGGACCTGCCTCCCCTCTCCTCACCACCCCCTTCCCTGTCCCCTGCCCTGCGCACTCTCCCTGGAGAGCCCTCCGTGCCCTGGCTGGACTGCCCAGTGCCTCTACTCTCTGGATTCCTGTGCGAGCATCCAAGCCCCAGTGAAAGGGCCCCGCCCACCCGTTACAGGGGCACCAAGCAAACGCCAAGAGCCCTCAGCTTGGGGTGGGGTGGGGTACAGCAGAGACATGGCCACCCGCAGCCTCAACTGTGTGACCTTAGGAAAATGGCCCAGCCTCTCTGGGCCTCTGTCATTTGACAGAGCTGGACAGAGCACGCTCCCAGGGCCTCTTGGGTTGGGAAGGCTGGGCTGACTGCAGGCGAGGGAAGATGCATCCTAACCCTAACCAATGCTCCCTTCCCTCCTCGGGCTGAGGCCTCTGCCACCCTGCACCCCCACCCACGGATGCAACGAGGCCTGGAGGCCTGGCGGGTGGACCTCCTCACTGTGGCCGGCCTTCTCATATGCAATATTTCTTCTGGCTTCTCATGGGATCGTTCGTCCCAGACTTGACGTTTCCTGACACCCGTCCCTGGTGAGCGTCCTGCCTGCCTATGCATTTTGGGTACAGCCCTTGCAACGTGCCCCTCCCACCCCTAAAAGCTGTATTTTTCTCTGGCTGAGATGAGAGCATATTCCTTGTAAAGTATTTTTCTACATGGGGTTTCTTAGGGCTCTCGGGAAGCACCACAAGCCAAGAAGCGGCCTGCAGAGGCCTCTGGGGGCCCGTTGGGGCCCTGTGTACACCTGTCTGTCCCACCAGGGGCTGCAGTGACTTGGAAGTTGGGGGTGGGATGCTGTTGGGTTGATTTGGATTTTTTAAATAAAATTATTTAAATGCACCAAGTTGGGTGTTCATTTATTTATTTTAAATCATAGGCGGGCAAGTGTCAGCTTGTTTGGATCTTGTGACATCGCACCTGCTTTTGATTAATCCATTAATTCGTTTATCCAAAAAGTCTGCTGTGTACTATGCATCATTCTAGCCCCTGGGAAACCATCAGGAACAAGACAGATGAGATCCTGTCTGCATGGAACTTATCCTCTAGGGGAAGACAGACCATTGACAAGTGAAAAAAAAAAAAAAACATAAAGAATTCTTTCAGGAGGAATAGAGATCAGTGAAAAAACCAAAACAGTAATGGCGTTAGTGACTGGGTCAGGAAGGGCTTTTATGCCATGACCTGAATGAAGGACAAGAGTCAGCCCTGAGGAGGCATGGAGGAAGCGTGTCCCGGGCAGAGAACAGCAAGTGCAAAGGCCCTGAGCTGGGAATGAGCTTGGTGAGTTCAAGGAAGAGAAAGGAGGCACGGAAGGGGTGGGGTAGGGACTAGGCTGAAGTCCGCAGAGCCTGAAGGCTCAGGTCGGAACTATGCATTTTATTCTCTGAGCAGTGGGAAGTCACTGAGGCAGGTGAGTGGCAGGCTGGCCGCCTGGGTAGAGAAAGGGCCAGCAGCCTGGGGTGGTGGCCTGGGTCGGATGAGCCCAGGGGACAGGGCTGGGTCCCACTGGGGGGCCCCAGCTCTGGGTGGGCAGAGGAAGAGCTTCTTCCAATCAGCTATGCCGGAGGGAGTAAGCTCCCCATCTCAGGAGGGGTGGAAGCAGGGGCTGGACTACACCGATTGCATTTTTGTGGGTGGGCTAAGAAAACTGGGGGCTGTAGTGCTGTACAAGGTACTGCCGGTCCCGCGGCCTGCCTGCGCTCCAGGCACTGTGCCGAGAATTCCCTGGATTCTCCCCACGGCTCTCAGAGGTGGCTCTGCCACCATTTCAACATCACAGGTGAGGAAATGAGGCACAGAGAGGTTAAGTAACTTGTCCAAGGTCACACAGGTAATAGGGATGAGGCTGGGATTTGTACACAAGCCTTGTGGCCAGAACATCCAGAAAGAGAGGGAGGAGGGTGGATGGAGACCAACAGAAAGGAAGATAGCCAGAAAAAGAGGGAGGGAGGTTTTATTCTAACACTGTCTATAAAAAATTAAATACTGAGACTTTGGGAAGCTGGGGAAAGGACCCAGCAGGGTCCCCTGAACTTGCCCACTCCTGAAGGGTGATGGGGCCAGTGGGTGGGAAGGCTGCCAGGAACACCAGCCCTCTCCTGGCCTGCTTCCCCATCTAGAACAGTGTGTTGGGCTTATGATCCCCAAGGCTGAGGACATCTGTGCTAACCGCTGACCTTAACAGTGTCCTCCCCTCTGGGGGCCCCATGTGCATACCTCCAGGACTTGCCACTTACCCATCTTCCAGCAGCAGCTCCCCCTCCTGCCCCAGCCTCACTCTTGGACTTGGCAATCGGAGCCCCGATGGGATGGCATGGGATCAGGCTTCAGCGACTGCACCGACCTCAGGTTGGTGCCCCCCTCCCAACACCCCTTTCCTAGGCTCACAGCAGGATCGCCCTGCGCTAGGGAAGGAGGAAGCCGGTGCAGGTGAGGGCCTGGTGCATGAGCATCACCTCTGGTCATCCCCGAACCCTTAAAGGCGGCGGTGGTTTATTCCAGATGGGGAAACTGAGGCTCAGGAGACTGTGAGATCTCCCAGCTGCAAGGGGCTATGGGTGTAGCAGGTGAGCTTCATCCAGTAGGACCAACAGAAGCAGCCAGTGCAGACCCAGGAGTCGGTGGACCTGGTGCAAATCGACTTCCGCCGGCGTGCCACGTGCCCTTGTGCAAACCGCACCCCATCTGGAAGCCTCGGCCTCAGTGCCCAGCCTCGGATAATTCCAGTGAGGGGCACCCTGGGCAGGACGGAAAGCCCCTTATGGACTGGAAAGCACTTGCCAAATGTAAGAAAAACCAGGCTCGTCAAAATAGAGCCCACACGTGTTGCATTTAAAAAGGAAATGTTTATTTTCATGTTATAAGGTGATTACAAACTCCTCTAAAAAAAAGCAAAGATGAATTTAAAATATTGATATACATATTTATCTACAAAGCAAAAAAAAAAAAAAGGAAAGGAAAAACCCTGCAAAATACAGGGATTCGTATCATCAACATTTAACACAAAAGCTTGTATATTGCAAGACTGAATTACACACCAAGGATCTTATTCAAATACAAATGTTCCTCCTCAGAAGAGTCTCGTTAGTTGGTTATTTGTTTTTTACAAAAGTTCAAAATATCTTAAAAATATTTTGAAGTTTAAAAAAAATGTCCTGATGAGCCAGACATATTTCTGGAAGGAGGCAAGACTCACGTTCTCGGCTTTCTCTTGTGCTAAATTCAGAGTCACAGTTGATAAGGATTTGAAAATTAATTGGATAAAAAAACCCATGGCGCTAACATCTCAGTTTGAAGCCAAATGTGTCACAAGCTGCTCCACCCCTGGGGACCTTGTCAGAGGGGTCCGTAGTGACCCCCACAGGAGAGCACAGCTTCCTATTAAACCAGCTGCGTTTGCAGAGGGAGGGCCCCACATTCCTCTCCAGTCTTCATGTCTGGGTTTTTGCTTTGTGGCTTTGTGCTTGTTGCATTTTTGCACAGTGGTATTTGCAGCCACCACGTGGATGGCCCAGCCTAGAGTTGCCTGACCTTGGGGCTGGGGACTGGGGGGGCCCTCCAGCCACCTAGAAGGGCTTTCTGAGTCCTTTCCTGGCCTGTGTTTGAGGCGTGGCGGGGACTGGCTGCCCAGAGCACTTCCCCACCCCGAGGGGCAGCAGTGTTGGGATGTTGGCTGGGCCACTGGCCGCTGTGGTGTGGGACCTGGTGATACAAGAATGCCCTGTGTTGGGCTGGGGTGGGGGGGCGCTGGCTTTCCCCTTGTGCTTCACCACTGTCTCTGGGGGTGTGCTGGGGACCTGGGGTGAGAGCAAGGGACCAGGGGTGCAGAGACGGAGCTGGTGCCACCCGGAAATCAGAATCTAAGGCCACTTCCCACTGTCCTATGTGGCCTCAGGCTGAATCCTACCTAAGAGTTCCGCCTTTTGGACATCAACTGGCTTCTTTGGGCCCCAGTTTCCTCGTGTGCAATGGGAACCTCAGTGCCTAGCTCACAAAGGACTGCTGGGTGCAGCGCCAAGGTGGAGAAGGTGAGCAGGGGCTGCCTTTCCTCTCGGAGGCCTGAGTCACAGTTGGGGACCAGCTGGCCCACGAATGGTCGAGGGGTGGCAGGCGCTGCACACCTCGTCCCTGAACACTGGGAATGGTGCGTTTCTTTTTTTCCTAAAGGCTCTTCCTTGGTCTTCGGGGAGAACACTGGGGAGCTGCATTCACCACTTGCGACACACACACCAGAGGACATGCAGCCGGAACTGACCGCAGACAGTCTGGTTCCATTCCCGCTTGCTGCGTCAAAGACCCTCCCCTGCTCCAGGCCTCAATTTCCCCATTTTATGAGGGTGTTAAGTTGGGGCGGGGCTGGAAGCCTCTCCATCACTGACCATGCAACACCACTGCAGGGACTCACATGGCCCAGGCCCCGCTCACAGAGCATCTGCCTGGTGAGATTTGTCCTGGGCCTTCCCTGTTTCGGCATCCTAAACACATTCTCTAAACACCTCCCTCGCTTCCCTTCCAGGTCTGGCTGGCTGGACTACATGTGGGCATCAGAATTTCGGACCCATCGAGGCAGAGAGTGGGCGGAGGACTGCCCCTTCTCCAAGACAGGTGGACCAGTGTCACGAGCGCCAATGACAGTTTCCTTTATGTGGAGACATATAAAAGTCGCGCATCATTACACATTGTACTCATAGAGCCAAGTTCTGCGGATACATCAGAGCCAGGGGAGTAGACACGAGGGTTACAGCTGGAGACGGGGGCTCGGGAACACTGGTGAGGAATGGGCTTGGGGACAGTGGCTGACCTTCCAACCAGGTGGGACCTGGGGACTTGGTCTGCATGTGTCTTTGGTCTAGAATTTGGTCTGGGAATCTTATAAGAGGCCTTCCTTGGGCCACTTCCAGAATGTTGCAATTTGCCTGCCACCCTGTGCCCTCTCCCTGGGGGGTCTGAGCCCCAGAGAGGAGACGTATATCGCCTGAAATGACCCCAGATGCCCAGGCAGCCACAGCTTGCCGAGCCCCCCTTGCTCCTGCACGTCGCCTGTCCCCAGTCACTGACAGTGGTTCGTGACTGCATACAGTTCTGTAAGACGGAGGGAAAGGGGTCACAATGCTACTCGGTAAAGTCAGGGGAGAAAACAAACAATGAAATCAAATCAGACACAGCAGCAACCACAAGTACACAGAAAAACAGGAACATATCAGAACTGCAAACGGTTTGGAATAGGCGTTGTTTGGCAGAGTGTACGCTTTGGAAAGAGAGAAATGTGAAAGTTTACCAAAGACAAGACGTTCCGAAGGTTCAGAGTTGCCTCTGCCCCTTGGGAGGGGGACCCAAAGGCTCCTCCCTCTCCCGGATCTGGGGAGGGGTTCCAGGACTCAGAGCCCCTGCTCTGAAAGCCTGCGGTGGACCTCACTCTCCGCCCGCCTGCCCCACAGGCAGTCACTGCCTTTTGTGACGTTTCGGTTTAGAGTCTGAACTTGGAAGTGACTTTAAATGGCACAGTTTAGGTCCAAATAGGGGCCAGGTGGAGGTGTGTCCACACTCAGGATGTTAGAGTACCTTCGCTTCTGGTTCAGAAAGGACGCTGCACTTGGTTGAGCCAGTTCTGGGGTGCCAGCCCCATGAACCCCAGCTTCCTAAAAACACACTCCCTTGCTGCCTCCCGTCGGTCCCCACAGGGAGCACGTCTGACACCAGCTGTCACAGGGGTCGAGACTTCTGCTATCTCCTGGGGCCTACCGGGCATGGCACCTGTGACTGAGCTGGGAGGGGAGTTTGGGGAGCGCTTCACTGGGTTCAAACATCCAGTGAACCTCCACAGACACTCTGGTGCTCCCTGCGTGGAGCCCTCATGGCCCTGGGCTGGGATCTTCAACAAGTGCTTGTCGGAGTTTCCAAGCCTCTGGGAGATGAGGGTGCAGAGATGAGGGGGAAAAAGCACCCCTCCCCAATACCGGGCCCCCGAGCCCCGGGGCCCACGTCCTTTGGTCCACTCACTCACCCCTCATCCCTCACCAAATACATGCTGCTTCCCTCCTGCAGGCAGCTTCAAGAGAAGGGGAATGACCAGAACCTGACGGCACCCCACTGAGATGCAACAGGCCTAGCCTGTGGGGTGGGGCCCTGAGCCTGCGGGCTCCCACCAGGCCAGCCTCAGGTCTCCACCTGGGACACCTCAGGAAGGATGCCGACCGAGTGGTCGGCCCCGCGAGCGTTCTCCTGAACACTGAGCCCCAGCCTCAGCACCCAGCATGGATGGCTGGTTCTGACAGTCCCTCTGACTATCCACCACTGACCTCTCAATAAAAGCTGGGGTTTTGTTCCTGGTGCAACAGTTCCTGCCACTCTTAGAACCAGATCTTTGCTGTGGGGCCTCACCTGTCAGCTGTCAGTCAGTGCCTCTGTTTGAGGGGTGGCCCCGTTCCTTAGGTGTCTCCCTTGCCGGCTACAGCAAGTGGAAGGAGGAGGCTCCTCGCAGCCCTCCTCTCCAGCCCCCACGGTGGGGCCCGCCCCCTGCCGGCTGCCTCTCCTTGAACCAGGCTGGGGAGGTACTGCCCCTTTAAAATGGGTCTGCTGTCCCAGGAAAATTCCACCCTGCGTTTTTTGGGGGCAGAACTTTCTGCCAGCTACATAAGCACCGAAGAATTGCTTTTGAAAATGAGATCTATTGCTGGCAAGAAGATCAATTCAAGTGGTAAAAGTGTATGACAATCTCTAAGTGTATATATAATTATATGTAAAAAAAAATACAAAGAAAAATTGACCAGTTCCCATAAAATACATCTAATTCAGTATGAAAGCTCTGCCTGGCCCCGGACTTCTGCCCGCGGGGCTTTTTTTTTTTTTTTTGTACAAAATAGCCCCAAATCAAAACAAAATACACATACACACGACACCACACACGCGTGTGCACACACACACAGTAATATTTTCTGTGACAATTAAAAAAAATCCTAGTGCAAATATAAAGCTCTGTAAACCTGGTCCTATGAGAATCTAATGTTAGTAAACAGCAGGGCAGCGGCCGCCGACCGAGCGCGCTCACATCATGGTCTCTACCACGATGTGGGTCGGCTTCATGAGAGCGCCGTTCATGGTCGCGCGGGAGCTGTAGGGGGTGGCCCCCTCTCGCTCCACGGCCCAGTGATTGGGTTCCCTCGGGGTCAGCAGGTACTTGAGTCTCTGGAGAAGAAAGGGGACAGGAGCAGGTGGTAAGTCAGGCAGCCCGGTTCCCTCTCACCACGCCGTCCACCTGCTCTGGGTCCTGCCAGTGCGCTGTCCGGCCTTTCGCAAACCAGCCACGGCCCTCTCGGGACCTCCCACTTCATCCACTGGCAAATTACGAAGTTGAACTAAGGTGCTCCAGGGTCCCCTCATCCTCGCAGCCGGTGGCCCACTCCTGGCATCAGCGAGGACAGCCCGTGGCAGAGCGGGGACACGCACTCAGGGCTCCCGCCTCCCCGCCCACCTCTGTCCCGTGTCCACTTGGGAATTTACATAGAAAGACATTAGGAAGTTCTCTCTCTAGGCATGCGGTTTCAGTATATTAGAAATTTTCAGAGCTGCTTATTAAAAGCTATAATATGTCATTTGAAAATTCAGATTTCTATCTTTTCTTTAAAAATCACAAGATCTGGCCACAGCAGGCCCCATGTCCCCTTGGTAACTACGGGCCAGAGCTGAGCACATCATTCCTGGGTCTGCTGCCGGGGCTCCCTCCACCTGGGTTGTCTGCCTGGGCCCTGGAGGGCTGACTGGAGACCCCAGGTGGAGGGTGAGGGATGGGGTACCGGCAGGAAGGGCATCCTGCCCCCCCATCGCTCCCCTGCTCCGTACGTCTGCACGACGGGGTGTGCACACAGCAGATGGACAGGAGGCACACGCCCCGCACAGCCCCTGGGCGCCGTTTATATGCAGGGTAAGATGCAACTGGACTCCTCCAGGACAGAGACCGGGTCTGGAGAACCTGCTCCAAGATGTTCGTGGCCAGGAGGCTACCTGGGCAACTGTGCAGGGGGGAGGTCCAGGGGGCACATAACAGAGACAGATGGCTGCCTTCGGAGGAGGGGCTTAGGGTTGTGGGCTAAGGAAGGGGTGCAGGTTTGGGGCAGAGAGGCTCCTCGCCCACCGGCTCCTCCTTCCCCTACACCAAGCCCACTCTGACCAAACCTCTGAACTACAGCTGGAACAATGTTTTAAAATTAAACTTTGAAGGAACACATAAGTCAGTGACCTGTTCGGTGTCCTGGTGTCCAGCCCCAGGTTGACCTATGTAATTGCTGTGCGTACTGGCCAATCAGAACAGACATCCAAGCCCCTTGGCTATGTATCCAATTAACCCTTTAGTTTCTGGATGGTAAGAACATTCTGGAAATTCCTGGGGAGGGGCTGGGTTGACACAGGTTATATGTAGGGGGGTCCCTGGGGGCTCAGGGCAGTAGCTATGGTCTGTACATCCCCAGGCTCAGTATTTAAATATTTTAACAAATCATAGGACCATGCAGCGTTCTGGCTGAATACTGGAGTCCTTCCCTGCGTCCTCTGAGGAAACACCACGAGCCCAGTGCAGCAGGAGCACCCCAGGGCCCCGCTGGCTCAGACCGAGCTTCGTGACTGCTCCCCCGGCACACCCCTGCCTACTTCCTCTGTTGAGGGAGGGCTGGTGCCTTTCTGCCTGGCCTCTCTTCTCCCCCCACCAACACCACCTCCAGGCCGTTCCCTTGCCCACAAGGAAACCCACCCAGCCCAAGGGAGAGCCGGGGCCCCAGGACATCCTGGCTCCAGATTTTTAAGAGAATAACAATAAAAAACAGCTCAGAACAAAACAGTGCAATCTTGGAGCCCGCCCAAGCCCAAAGGTTAAGCGAGATTCTAAGAAAAGGATTTCTTGGAAAGAGCCCCGGTTGGGCTGGCCTGGAATCTACAGTATTGTCTGAGGAATTTCTGAGAGGAGGTGGGCAGTGGGCAGGAGGCCCCAGGGGAGGAGAATGGCAGGCACAGAGGCCTGGAAGCTGGAGATTCTGTCTCAAACAGAGGCGGCTTCTGAGGGTGGGGCAGCAGACAAGACCACGGACTGGGGAGGGGGACAGCAAGAGGGCGGGGCTCATCAGCAGTGTGGCTCCTGCAGGGAAAGGGAAGGCCTGGGGGGGGGGGGCTCAGGCTTCCTCCCTGGCTCCCGTCTCAGAAACAGCAGCCCCTCTGTTCCCAAGACAGCCCTAGCTCTTAGCTTGGCCTCCAAAGCCGCAGCCACCTCTCCCTCACCCACCCCCCGGAAGGTGTCACTGTCACACCTCGCGTGCAGCAGGTCCCACCCCTGTCCATCTCCAGTTCTCTGTTGGGCAGACTCCCCCTCATACAGGCCTGCGTCGCCCCAGGGCCTTCCTCGTGTGAACCTGCACTTGGCTCCTGTGTTCCCAGGATGCACCCTCCTGCCCACAGTCTCCACCACTCCCGGGGCAGGGAGGGGTGTAGGACTCAGGGCACTCAGTAAACTGACAGCAGGCTGGCCTTCGGGCTCCCCCTGGCCCCCCAAATCCAGCCCAGGGCCCCGAGTGCTCACCACGAGGAACGGCCCTTCCGTCTGGCAGAGGCGGATGGCCATGACCAAGGGGACACACACCATGGAGGACAGAGCCAGGCTCCAGCCCAGCCCGATGGCCCAGGTCGGGTACACGTACACTTTGTTGTAGGTCAGGGGCACGTACTTGACGAGAGAAAAGATGAAACATCCCTGTGGAGAGATGGGGGCAGTCAGGGGGGTCCTGAGCATTGGGGTTGGGTGGCTTCTGGGACCAGGGTAGGCCCTGCCCAAGGGGCTCCGCGCCCTTCTCCACTCTGCAGCGTGAGGACCTCCCCCAGTGCAAACCTGACCAGGTCACTGCTCTGCTCAAAACCCTCTGTGGCTCCCCAGTGCCTTCAGGATGCAGGCCGAGCTCTCAGCCTGGCCTGAGTGTCACCAGGAGCTGTGCCCCTTCCCTCCTCGTCCACCCTCTCCTCTGTGCTCCTGCTGCCCTGAACCCCTTCCAGCTCCTCAGCCACTTGCCCAGGGCCTTAGCCCGGGACGTTCCGTTGGACTGGACTGCCTTTCCCCTAAGCTCCACCCCCGCCCAAGTTAGCGCTAATGGTCCTGCCTCACTGGCCCAGTCCCTGCCCAGATAGTGTGCAGCTACAATGGCTTCTTCAGCACAGGTCGCGCCCACCCGACCTGAGTCAGTGAGGCAGGAGGTATGCCCTCTTGTTTCCAGCACTTGGTGCAGTTTCTAGGTGCACGCAGCAGGCGCACTATAAATGCTAGCTGCCTTTCCTCCCCTCCCCACCTATCTTCATCTCTGATCCCCAGGCCCAGACTACCAGGACAAGGTACGGACATGGGCCTTGCCCTGTTGGGTATCCACCGCCCAGCCTTGAGCCCACAACACTGGCTGATGGCCATCAGCGCCCATGAACGGCGGGGTGGGACGGGGCAGGGTCACCTCTGGGCCCCCAAGCCTGTGCAACGGCCCCCTTTCCCTCGTGTGGCTGGGCTGGGAGGGCCCAAGGTTCCTGCTCTGAACAGAATGATGACATCTCAGAGGACAACCCAGGTTGTCTTGGATGACCCACAACATGAAAATGCCATCCTCATGGCAGGCACTTGCTGTATACCTGGCCCTGTTGTCATTTCTGTCCTTGGGGGGGCGGGGCGGCAGTTACTTAGACAGTGAGAGCGCCAGGAGGCGGCTGCTCTGGGCTTTCTCAACACGAGGAAGCTTTGTACCTGCCTGTCGCATTCCTTTTTCTACTAGGGTGACTTCCTCCTACCACCCTAAGTGCAACCTGTCTCTGATCTGTGCAACTACTCAGGGAGGGAGAGAGGAAGAGACTGACGGTCAGAGTGGTGAGAGGAGATCCCCACAAACACCAGTAAGAACAAGAGCACTGGCTCTGAACCTAATAAAATCTCTAAAAGACACTTGCCAATTGCTGTGGTCCCTGGCTGCTACAGTTTTCCTATTTTTATGGGGAAAAATAAGCACCTCAGATGGAAAGGCCACAGCCACATTAAATAACAGAACAACCGAAGGTTGTCGGCTGCCACACACACCCCACGTCAGAGTCTCCCCATTTTACCATTGGGGAGATGGGGCCCCTAAAGTTACTCAGTGAGTTAATGGCAATGCTGACTTGTTCTGCCTAGCAGCAGAGGTCACTGAAAGGAGGGCCCATTTATTCCACAGCCCCTGGGCCCTGAATGCAAGGAACATGTCCACCATCTGTGCCTCCAGCAGTGTGAGCTGAGATGGCAGAGCAGATGTCTTCCCCTGCCATTAGCTCCAAAGCTCACGACTGGTTTCAAACACAGACGTGAAAGCAGTTTTTACTACAGAGGATTTCCCTTTGGCTGCAGGCTCTGAGCGGAGGCTGGAAGCAGGCAGGGTGCCCGGGCATACGCCAAGGCTGCATTCCAAGGTGGCAGTCGGGGGATCCCTGGCAGGAAGAGGACCGTGGCAGCTCACTGCCCTTGGGTCCTGGGCCGGTATGCAGCTTCCTTGTTCTTGGGAGCGCCCAGAGCATCTCTCTGCCGGGAAGTCCCCTCTCTAGTCACAACTCCCACCCTGCCATGGAAATGCCACATTTCCAGTGTCTGTGACCTCGCCTTTGGACATCCCCATGGCTCCTTCACTTAATCAGTGACTGAAAGTGGGCTCCTGGGCTCTGGAAGAGTGTGGGGAAAAGTTATGTGCTCCATGGTGGACCCCCTGCATTTCCCAACAGGCCCCGATGTGCTTTCCTGTCGGAGAGCGCTCTGCCTTTGCCCCGCCACCCACAGCCAGGCGCGAGAACACTCACAACACAGAGAACTGGGGTGACCACGGCCCAGCTGTACTTCATCCACGGCCCGGGCCGGTAGCCGATCATGTCCTCAATACCATCATACAAGTTATCACTGCCTGCAAGAGACAGAGGTAAGCAGACGGTGACATGGGGTCCGATGCCAGCATCTGCCCTGGGGACGGCAGGGCAAGGGCTCAAGAGCCACGAGGGAGCTCTGGGGCCCGACCCACGTCCTTGCATCTGCCCACACACAGGCCCAGGTGTGGCAGATGTTTATCTAAAATAAAAAGTAACTGGGTATCCTGTATTTTTTGGCCACCTTTGGCATGCCCTACCCAAAACCTGGTGTGACCAACCCAAGGTCTCAAGGAGGTCCAAATGCACCATTCTGGGACCCCAGAGTAGTTTATCACAGAGAGACCCTGCACGGCCAAGTTATGTGTCTGTCAAAACACACAGTCACACCTTGCACCTTCAGCATGGGGAGCACCTGCTACGACGGTGTTATCTGTGCAGGGGAAGGGCCGCCCTCAGCCGGGAAGGCCTTTGTGTTCAGCTCAGCAAATCCCTCTTAGAATGCTGTGTCTGAAACCTCTAAACAGGCCCACAGGAGAGACTTGAGAAAGGGCACGCAAAACGTGGTACTCACCATATATCCAGGCAACAACAAAACATTCAAAGAATGCAACCCACAAAAGGCATACGCCGCTCGCTGCATAGTAGTCAAAGAGTTGAAACACATACATGCCACCCTGTGGAGAAAACACAGAGACGTTCGATGTTATTTGGTATCGAGTTCCCTTAATATATAAAGAGCTCTGGCATATCAATAAGAAAATATAAAACCCCAAAGAAAAATCAGCAAACGCTATGACAACCAGATACCTGTGTAAAAAGATATTCCACGCCACGTTTGACTCGTTACACACCCACACAGAGAAAAAAAGGAACGCAGAGCAACATGTCTTCCTGAGCACAAAGGACCCGTGCACGGAAGCCTGCTTCCAGAGCAGGCACGTAACACTGGCCGCGGCCAACACCGAAGACTTCGGCAGCATCCGGCAGCTCGGTGTGTGGGCCTGTGGTCTACCTTTTGCAGAGGGAGGGTTCTTACAGATATGTCCAGAGAAAATGTTTATTTTTTACTTGCAGTAAGGAAAAGTGGTGGTGGAAAACCCTGGACTGAGTTCGGGGACCGATGCGACCCTCCGCTGGAGAGTGTGGGAGGTGGACGGGGACGGGGACGGAGGAGCGCGCCCACGCTGGTCAGCTCCAGGATCTGTTCTTCTCTGGCCCACCTCTCGCCACACGTGCTGAGCCACTGCTGCCTCAGACACTCCTGCTCCTTTCCTCTCCTGCTTCTTTGTCCCACTTCCAATGGACCCTCCTCTGGCCCCTGCCCACTCTCTGACTGGAGCACACTGCCCGCCTCGACCTACAGTATTTACCCTGGAGAACCATCTCCCGCCAGGCTTTCGAAGGGCGGCTACGGTCATGGAGGAACAGAGCTCTTGTTAAAATGGATTTTAGCTGAAGCACCAGGCCTCCCAGGGTGAGGGAAAGACAGAGAGCAGCAGTGTTGCCATGGTAACGGGAAAAGGCGGGGGAAGTGTGGGTCATCTGCTGGGTTCCTTTCCAGGGTGGAGGCTGAGTCCCTGGGCAGGGCAGGACCCCTGCTTTGGGTGGGTCTAGGAGATTACCCGCCCAGGTCCTCTCACCCAGCTGTTGAGAGCAACAAGAAGGCGGCATGACCTTGAACTGCTCTGAGACACATATCAGGGGCAGCAAGAGCCCTGAGAAGGGGGCCCCCCTGTGCCTGGTAAGAGAGCCACCTACCTCCGTCACCATCGTCAGCCCCAGCAGGTAGCTAATGCTACATATCAAGGCGATGAAGATTTCACGACGGAAACCCTTCCTTAGGAAGGACGGGTAGAGATCAACCAAGGACGTGATCTGTCCTTCGACTTCAACAAACTGGGGGAGAAAAGAGAGTGGTTTGAGCGGCAGGGGCCCAGCACCTCCCCTCTGCTTAGAGAGAGGAGCCTGGCACGTGCAGTCTGCCTGCAGGGTCAAGTTCAACGTGTGGACCCGGTCCTGCGGGCTCAGCCTGCTGGTCAGGCCGGTGGCCCATGCCAGGCTCTCCCCGTATTCCACAGCTCACACCTCCGCTGAGCCTCATCCGCCACAGAATGCCTCTCCCCCATCCTTTGAGACGCAGCTCAAGAGTGACCACCTCTCTGAAGCCCACGCTGACCTCCGCCCTGGCACTCGCGTTGGCAAGACAAACTCCTCCCACTTTGGCCAAGAGCGACGCCCCTTCGTTGCAAGGTCACAAGTGTCCGGCTGGGCCAGCACATGTGGTTGCTCCACAGACACATGAAGGGGTGGGAAACCCAAGGCAAGTCTGGGCCTCAGTTTCCTCTTCAGGTTCACATGGTGGTTCAAACTCTTTGGGGCTCGTTGGCCCACGAGAGAATGTTGCAGGCATGCATGTGTGCACACCTACGTGCCTACGTGTGCAAGCTCCACAAAGCCCGGACTCCGAGGCTTGCAGACCCCGAGAACCCACCCCTGGGCCCCCAAACATGAGGTGGCGTTCTACCATGACTCTCTACCTTTCTCAACCTTCCCGTCGGCGCACCTAATAATTTAGCTTAGGGACTTCCACATCGCGACACGGAGTGCTGCCTCGTTCTTCAAATGGCAGCACAGACCTGCACTCTGTGGACACGTGTCATAGACCGAGCCAGTGCCCCGCAGATGGCCTCCAGCCTCTGCCGCTGCCCCGGGCGAGGACTCTTCCCCGCCGCCGTGTCTAGGCGCATGCGCACCACGTCGGACCTCAGGCTGGCAGGGCTCACGGACTCATTCCACATTTGGACGGCTACAGACAAGCTGCACAGCCGACAACCAACACGCCCTCTGAGGCCCATCTCACTCCTTTAAAAGTTGAAAAGCTAACACCGCCCCACCCACCCCCTTCTACTCTGTTCTTTCATCTGGGAGCAGCTTTGGAGAAGGAATCTCTCCACGGCATTCCTACAAAAAAGACAAGTCCAACCACTTACTCCTCCCGGACGCATCCCGGGAGAATCAAGGAATACAAACAAGGAGCAGATCCTTTCATGTGCTCAAAGCGGCAGGAAAAATGACTCTGTTGCCAGGGATTCAGGGTAAAGGTGACCAAGAGGCTCTTGAAAAGCGCCCAAATACAAGGGACTGATCTCTGACCTCTAACTGAAGTGTCTGCGAAAGAGGTTTCGAACCTAAATTGCCACTGAATTACAGCTAACCTGCAGCTCAAGTGTCAAACTTCAAAGCAAGTTTAAAAATGAAGGCTCGTTCTTTTTTGGAGATGGGGAAATCACAGACAGGAAGACCCAGTGTCGTCGTCGTGAGTCAGGGCCAAGCCCCTCGCCACCAGCCCCTTCCGACCTGCCCCACTGAACAGCTATGTGCCCCTGACTTCCCATGCCTCAGTTTCTCCCCCTGTAAAACGGGAGGGTTTTGCTGACCCAGTAGGTATGCTGAGACAGATCTGAAATCCTATGAGGCAGGTTAGTAAGAAGCTGGGAAAATTCCCTGGCAAGTGGAATGGGGAAACTGAGACAGACAGCTGAACAAACTGGCCAAGCCATTTACAGCCAGGTCACCTTATAGAAGGCCACCAGGGCAGGAAGCCCCAGGTGCCCAGCAGTGGGAAAAACTGGTGCCAGACCTCATCCTCACGGTGGCCTTTCCTCGCCTGGCACATCGCTGATCACGAGACTTAGACCCCCTGTCCTGGTGCTGACCAATCAGTGCGGACCACGACCTAAAGGGGCACACCTAAGGGAGCTGATGCATATTGCATTGAGATCCTCCCCCACACGCCCAGCCTTTAAAACCCTCTAGACAAGGATCCAGGGTGCGTACCTTCCAGAGAACACTCCTGCCTGTGCCTTTCCCTTCCTCCGCTTCCTCCCCCACAGGCAGGCATCCCCTGAGCTCTAAGGGTCCCCACAAGACTTGCCGCCAGGGGAGCACTGGGCAGCGGCAGCTCGTCCCGGACTCACCCCCTGACCCGTCCCCAAGGCCCCCCTTTCTCTGACTTCTCAGTGAGCCAAAGCAGCCTGGCCTGATCTCTCTCCTGTCGCTTCCTCTGTCCCAGGCCCTCCCCTGTTTCACTGTCCCCAGCTTTCATAAAGGTCCTCTCAGCATCACCTGGCTTCATGTCATGAAATCTTTCCTGCACGGAGTCCAGGCCGGCCCGAGGCAGACCGGCTCTGGGACTGATTCCCTTTCCGGTAATAGAGTGAATTGGCTATTGGGCAATTAACCTTCACCCACATCAGGGGGCTGGGACGGGTGAGCTCCCGAGAGAGGGGCTCCCGCTCTCTTCTTGTCATGTTTGTTCACAAACTGCGTCCCCTCGGGCCAGCCACATAGCCACCGGCACCCGCCTCCGGGGGAGGGGCACCCCTACTCTGTCTCACCAAGAGACGCTCAGCAGTATGACGGCTCCTGGGAGATTGCCCCCCGTTTCTAGCATATTTCAATGCTAGAAGTTTCGGGAGGACGTTTTCTGTAATGAGCAAGGGTCAAGCTCCTACATAAGTGAGAGGCCGCACCCAAGGTCGACTGTGGGTCTCTGCACCTCCACAGGGGGAAGCTACGTGGGGTAACTCAGAGGGGGGACAAGAGAGACAAACGAGCAGGTCTGGGGACAGGCAGCCCCAGGGCTGAGCCCTGGCCCCACTCCTTGACCACCAGCTGTGCGGGTCGCAGCCAGGGGAGTCCTCCTCTCCCTAAACCTCGGTTTTCCAGGCATTGGGACACTGTGCAGACTAAGGAGCTGATGCAGGAAAAGGCCAGGCTGCAGGGGGCCGGGAGTTGGGGGGGGGAAGTCAGTGTTTAATGGGCAGAGAGTTTTGGTGCGGGGAGACGAAAGGTTCTGGGAGACAGATGGTGGTGACGGCTGCACAGCCAGGTGACATACTGAACACCACCAAACTACACACGGAAAAACGGGGAAGACGGCCACCTGACGTGCTGAGCACTTCACCACGCACACATGCACACAAAGCCTGGCGTGCAGCCTGGCCCGGGCGCACACCTCGAAGGCGGTGCCCTGAGCCTGTCACGGTGCTGGTGGTGTGTGTGGCGGTCACCAGCACTGGCAAAACCTTCCCCCATGTCCCCAGGCTCACAGAGCACACAGTGCGAAGGAGGGATCCCAGCTGTGCCGTTGGACCCGAGACACCACGCCCCACCCAGCTCGCCAGGCGCCATCCCTCCATGTCCCTTGTTGGTGAAATAAGCCATGCTCTAGCGTGGGAAGAGAACCTTCCCTCTGAGGTTCCCTAAGGGCCTTGGCCACCGTGGGGCTGAGCTCAGCTGGCCCCACCTGCCTCCCAGGGAGAAAATCTAATGAATGAAACCACCTATGCTCACTCAGGAAGCAGAATTCCACAGCCTAAGGGGCCTATTGTGGGCCCGAAGACATCAGATTTCATCATTTATTAACCTCTCTCTGTTTTTGTTTTTCGCTTTCACTTAGAGGCCTGGAAGAAGTTATAAAAACCATTTGCTTGGGGCCTCCGAAGGCCAAACTCATTAAGTAGGAATGATTAATGGAGTCCTCCTGCTGTTTACACAGCTCCAGCCCGTCAACAACTGCGGGAACATTTTCATTCTCTTCTCTGCTAGTCCTGCTCCCCTTCTGGACAAATCCTTCACTCTGTTCTTGACCTTGCTGGTGGACCACCTCCTCTGCTCTGCCTGCCCCTCTAAGACTTTGGTTCTGAGTTCCCGCGACCCGCCCCGTGCACTGGCCACAGGCCCCTCCTTTCACTGGGTTTCAGATGACCAACGACTTTCCGACTTTCTGTGAGTCAGCCAGACCCCCAGACCACACATGAGGCTGCAAGATGCCTGCTTCAGTGACTGACCTCAGACGCTGGCTCCAGCGACAGGCGTCACATGCACGGCTCTAACGAGCCCGGGGAACAGGACCAGCCTGCCCTGTACATCGTAACCCCCCACTTCCCCGGAGTCACGCCGGTGCACGAAACTGTCGTCTTGAGAAGACCCCAGCGAAAATACACCTGTCTCCAGGGACAGGTGACCGGAGGTCACGACCACCCTGTAGCAGGCACTGTACCTGTTGCTTCACGGAAGGCAATAGAGACACAATCACACTCATTTACCAGGTGAGGAAACCGAGGCTCAGAGGGGGAGGAGGCATGCCCAAAGCCACATGGAGGCTTAGAACTGCGTTACTCCAAGGGCAGGTGCAGCCCTGGTTGGCTCTCACTGAGCATCAGGTGGAGGCCTGAGCCCTGGAGGGGATGGGACGTGGGGGCTAAGCGGGGAGCCCTGCCCTGGGAGGGCAGAAGCCAGGGTGGCCAGAGGCCGGGCGGGTTTGAGGGAGGCTCCCCAGTGCCGGGCAGCTCAGGAAGCACTGCAGGACGAGGGTCCCACTGAGGGCACAGGCTCCCCAACCCTGCGCTCCAGTCAGCACAGAAGAGAGAGGTTCAGGTTTCCTGGGCCCCATTTAGGGCTCTTCATGCTGGCCCAGGCAGGGACCACCTTGTGCCTTAGGCAGAGATGTCGGTCCCTTCCCCTCATGCCCATGTGCCGGCGTCACTCCTGGGCCCCTGCCCAGACGCTCCACGGGAGCACGGTGTCTCTGTTTTGGCCTTGCCCTTTTATTTCCCACCTGCGGCTTTGTTTTAACCAACTCTGGGTTGTCCTCTCCTCTTGCTGAGGTCAAAGACTGGTGCTTTGGGGCCATGTCACGCTCCCGCTGCCCTGGGCCTTCCCCACTCCTGGCTCCCAGAGGGGCCCTCGCTCGCTGTCAGCTGCAGCTGTTGCAAGCCCGATGTGCGGATGGGGAGGGAGCAGCCGTCTCGCACACAACACAAACAAGGAGGCTTTTCCAGAATCAGGTTCCCCATGACCAGTCCCACCCTGGGGCCAGCCCCTCCATCTGTACATACCTGGCTATCCAGTCCAAGCAAGAGAAGCATAATAAAAAAAAGAATGGACCAAAACGTGGGCAGCGGCATCATTGTCACAGCTTTTGGGTAGGCAATGAAGGCCAGGCCGGGACCTGAAGGGGAGAGAAGACGGGGAGGGACAGAGCAGGGAGACGCATCAGAGGCGAGCACCAAGGGCCCCCAACTCACACAAAGACGCCCGGGCCCAGGGCGGGTCTCCCAACCCAAAGTGCAGGGAGGAGCCGGGCCTGAATTCCGCCCGGGAGAGAGACCAGGCCTGTCTCACTTTTGGGTGGGATGCGTGGGGGCTCAGGCGGGGCCCCGTTTTAGCATCTGTCTCCTAAGCAGCAGCACAGTGGCCTCCTCACACACCGGAATCCAGACGGTCCCAGGTTATTTGGGGTGGGCAGTGGGCCTACTGAGCCTAGACTCAGTCTGCCGGCTTGGAAAAGGAGCACCCCCACCTCAGACCGGAGCAGCCACGCCAGTGTTGCTGGAAGGAAGACGGGGGACGTCCCAGTTAGCTGACTACCAAATCCCTGTTTCTGCTAAAATACTGCCTAAGCGGAAAGAAACAGCACCATGCCCCACGTAGCAAACGTCTCTTCTGGGGCGCCTCTGCGCACCCGCCGGAGCGGCGTCAGAGCCAGGGCCCAAAGCCAGAGGAGGAGTGCGTGGGCTAAGCCGCCCGACCGGGGGCCCATGGCTGCGTTCGAGTGCTCCTCCCACCCCCCCCTCCACTCTTTACCACGTGACGGCTCAGGGCCTGTTTCCCCACCTGAGTAGTAAGGGCTAGGTCACCATAAACGACTCCCAAGGAACCTTCTCCTGTTCAGATTCTCAGATGCTGACACCATTTTCCTTGAAAAGGGCTTCTGGTTTCTAAGGGCCTGGGAGACAGGAGCCCCATCAGCTCAGGGGGCGCCTTTCTGACTAGAAACATCCTAAGGACATGGAGAAATGTCTCCCCTGTCTCCAGCCAACCTGGGAGAAGACGCTGGGGGAGGATCTGAGCTGTGACTGAGACCTGTGGGTCCAAGAGACGGGGGCCTAAAAGGCCAGAGCTGAAAAAGTAAAATCCAAAACTAAAAACAAACCAAAAAAAGGTCAAGAAATGTGAAACAAAAAAGCACTAGAGGCAGGATACTTCAAGCAGATATCAGAAGCAAATGAATGGTTTAAGAATGGGGAAAAAAAACCTTCCACATACACTGGAGCCAGAAACCACAGCGCACGGCATTAAACACAAACGAGGTCAAGAGCGAGTCCTTTGATATCCAGAGTCCCCTGACCCGAGGAAACCTGACCGTGACCGAGCGTCCTCGGGTGGCTAGACAGCTAGCACCTCAGAAGCAGTGGGAGGGGCGCCCGTACTAACCCCAGAGCCCCAGTGGGACCAGGAAACCACGCTGCTGCCTGGGCTGGGCCCCCCGTCCCCCAGCACGTCAGCTCTGCGTGAGGAGTCAAGTCCAGCCGACTTCGAGACAGATGTAAAATGGGGCCCCCACCCCTCCGGGGCCTGTGAGGATTCTCAACGCACTCGTTTCTGTATTTCAGTTTTGCCTTTCGCAAGCCAGCCTCTGGGAGAGGGTCGGAGCACCTCCGTCTACAAGCGCACGGTGAACTCGAGAGAGAATCCCTGGGGAACGGCGCGGCCGCTCTGAGCACTCCGCGTGCCTGTCAGCAGAGAAGGCGCCTCTCTACGTCTCATTTGCACTCCATTCAGCTAAGTAATGATCTTGTTCAAACGTACTTGACTCAATATGGTGCTTGTTAAAAGCTTATTAGAGAAATAATCACCCTTGATGTGTCGGCTGTTCAGACATCACCGTGGGGAATAAATGCCAAGGTCTTTGAAGTGGACGGGAGGAAGAAAACAACTTAGGTGGACGAGGTGGACATACACAGAAAAATGCCTGGCTGTCCACCGAGAGCTGTCTTCCGTACGGACACGCATCTCCCACCACCAAGCTCGCCCCGGGCTCCTGGCGACTCCCCGTCAATCAGAATCAGTGTGCGAGCCCTCGACTGAAAACAAGCTATCTGCGCAGGAGGTGTATTACCGTCTCCCTTCACCACTCCGCCGACCCGCAGGTGGCTGTGGGTATTTCTGGAATTACTTTCTGTGTCCTCGGTCTCAGGCCTGCCTCTCGGGGCTTCTCAGGGCAGGAGAGCCATGTCCGAAGGTCTGGTTTGGACACAGGGCCAGTGAGGAAACGCATGGGGCCAAGGTGGACCTGCCACACTGTCCTGCACGCGAGGGCGTGGCCGGGCAGCGTCACTGCCAGTGAGGAAGAAAGCAGAGCCCAGGGGCTCAGAGAAGTCAGGGCAGCCCTGACACATTCTCACATGTTTCGGGGGGAGGGGGGAGGCAGGTGTGGGGACACCCTCATGTCAGAGTGGCCCTGTCCTGGAGACCCCAGCCCTGACCCTGACCACCCAAGGTTCTCAGGCCAGTGGTCTCATCTGTGGAACAGACATCTGAATGCACAATGCTGAGGTACCCCAACCCCCAACACCAGGGTCCTAGGGGCAAGGGTGACACCTGGCAGGACTCCGGCTGTACCTGTCCCTGGCCTGTGGTGGTCCCTGGAGGAAGGACCTTACATTACACTAATGCAAGGGCGGAGCAGAGGGAGGTGTGTAAAATAACAAAACTTCCAGGCAACTGAAGGCCACCTTCCAAGTGAACTGGGCAGGGCTGGGAAAGGGCAGAGAAGCCAGAAAGGTGGACTCAGAGGATGCTGGGACCCTAAGGTTCTCATTCCCACATCTAAGCCACTGCAGTTTTAAAGCTGCAAGTCCAGGACTTAGCACATCACGGCAAGTCCTAGAATTTAGGCACCTGAGTTACTGTGGTTCTGAGGCTCTAGGGTTCTAACAACTGAAGACCTCATGGTTCTCAGATTCTGGAGCTATCCTGCTGGAACTCCAGGATCCAGCCTACGATCCCAGGCTTTGCAGAGTCTGTGATTCTAAGAGTATTTCCTTCATTTCCAAGTGTGTGGGGAAGGAACACACTGCCAATAGGGCCCACACCCCGAGAGGGTGACAGTGTCCCCAGAGGGCGGCCTGCCGCGCCCAGTGTCTCCCCCACCCCAAGCCTACGGTGGTGCCTGACACAGAGTAGAGATGCGATAAATCAATAAGCCTCCGTGGAATGAATGAATGGGTTTGTTTAGAGGGAGCGCGCTGGGAGCAAAGTGCAAAATACAGAAACCAAAGCTGAGAAGGTGGTGATGGGACGCCGACTGGTGGCTGGCTTGGGCCTGAGTTAGGAGAGTGGTTTCTGTTGTGGAAACCAGAAGTTTGCTGGGGGAGGGGGAGAGGGGGAAAGACCACACGAAAGTAGCTAAATATTCCCCAACTTAACCAAACCCATGTTTCTGCCATCCCTTGGGCCAAATTGCAATGAAAGTGTTAAAAATTTAGCTTTTGTACTCTTTGGTACTTATGGGACATCTTGGTGGGGGGGGTCCATTTGGAAACCAGGCTCGTCCCCCCCCCTCCAAAGCCCCTGGGGTCTGGCTTCATGCCTGCATTACTCATCTTACACACTAGGTGGCAGTGCCCACCACCACTGCCACCAATACCACCATACCTGACTCAGCCACATCAGCAATGTCCACCCCTTGCTCTTGTGCCATGAAGCCCAGGATGGAAAAAATTGCGAAGCCAGACACAAAACTGGTACCACTGTTCAGGCATCCCAGCAGCATACAGTCCCTAAGTTACACATATGTCAGGGAGCAAGTTAATTCACAACACAAGGAAGCCACGCTCCCTACTTCTTCTCTTTTTTTCTTTAAACATCATCATCATTTCTAAAGTCCACCAGGCCCGCCGGCACATCACTTGCCTGTACGAGTTGTACTTGTACTTGTTGTAGCTCCCCAGTGAGGTCATGGCCCCCAGGCAGATGGCATAGGAGAAGAATATCTGGGTCCCAGCATCGATCCATACCTGTGGGGAGGCGGGGGGTGGGTGGCAAGGAGAGAGAGAAGGGGGCTGTTAGGGCTGGCCTCCTGGAGAGGGCAGTGTGGGTCCCTGGCCACCTGGCCATTGAGGACTGCCCCTCAAAATGTGCAGGTTTTCGATTGCAACTGGAGCATCTGTGCTGAAATCCAAGTGCCTCTCAGGACAACACTGAGCTGCAAGGAACCCCCGAAGTTGAAGAAACCCCCGTCACTCAGCATCAGAGTTAAGAGGCTGGGCTTTTAAGGTAGATGGATCTGAATTCCACACATGGAATCAACGTGGGCAAGTCAATGTGACTCCCAAAGCCTCTAAAGTGGGTCCCACAGCCCCGCCCCACAGAGCTATTTTGCCGGTTCAGAGAATAAAGACTTAGCCCAGTGCCAGTGGCAGCCCACGAAGTCACGGCTGCTGTCTCTATTCTAATTGCTCTTGTCTGGGGACCCTACATTGGAAAGGAGAAGAATCCCCTAAGGGTTGATTGAAGGCAAAGCTGCTCTCCAGAAGCTTTGCTAGGCAGGCCTCCTCCTGGCCACAAAGCTGCCTTCCATGCCGTCCTCTGCTGCTCCCAGCCAAGCCGCGTCCCACCCGCCGTCTGCCCAGGGAGAGAAGAGAGTGGGGAAGAGACCCAAAGCAGCATCCTGAAGGTTGAGGATTTGGGGGACAAAAAAATCCTTAAATAGGCCCATAAAATCTCCCAGGCTTTTCTCCAATCCCCTGTGGTTGCATGGCTGAGTGCCAAGAGGTGGACGTTCAGTACTGATCCCTCCACTTTCCAAGGTCACCAACTCGGAATTCCATCCTTGGCCAAGGAAGCCAGCAGCTCTCTCGGCTGGCGCAGGCAGAGGCCAGGTCCAAGGAGAAACTCACTCAGAAAGACTTCTCTCTCTTCCCTGGCGCAGCGCCTGAAGAAGACTCTATAATTGGCCTGCCTCAGGAGTCCTCGACATGAAAAGATACACACACAGCTAGCTGGAAAAGCCCAGAGCGCTGTGAATGATCCGCCACCGCCCAGTGGAAAACTACTAGGGGGTGATGGCACCCAAGAACCACAGCCCTGCGCAGGAGGGAGGACAGGCTGCCCCACGGTACCTGTGGGTCCTCAAGGCGACTGATGTCAGGGTACAGATAGAACTTGATGCCTGCGCCTGCACCGGGAAGCGTCAGTCCACGAACCAGCAGCACCAGGAGCATAGCAAACGGGAAAGTGGCCGTGAAGTAGACAACCTGCGAGGTAACGAGAGGGATTCAGGGAGGCCCACGGCACCACCTGCTGCTGTTAAATTAGTGCGTCTTCCCTGAGGCAGGGGTTCTGTGGCTAAGTTTGCCGTTTCACTTGCTGTGTGACCTTGGGCATGTTGCTTAACCTCTCTGGGCCACGGTTGCCTCACCTGTATAAGTATGAGGTAGGTTATAAGTACCCACCTCATAGATTCACTAAGACTCAATGGAAAAATCCTACAAATATTTACTGAATATTTATATTCAGAAATACAGCAGTGGACAAGACAGAAAACAAATCCCTGCCCTCACAGAACGACTGCTCTAGCGGGTAGAGATGGAAAATGCAAAATTAGAACGTAAACTATCAAGTGTGCAGGAACAAGGCTCAGCCCAGCAGCTGGTGCGTGGCTAACCCGACGACTATTAGTATGGCTCGGTTCGGGATCAGTAAGCGCGGCTTCAAACCCCAGCTCTCCCCCTCACTTGCAGGGCGACCTCGGGCATCAGGCTTAACCTCTCGGGGCCTGTCACCTCGTGTGTCAGATGAAGACAGGAGAAAGAGAAAGTCGTCGTCAAGCGGTGAGACCAGGGTTCAACAGCAGGGCGTTCCTAACATGACCGAGAGGCGCCCGGCACTGCGGTGCGCGAGGAACGGGCCTTTGTTGACGGCGGTTTTGCAGGAAGCACAAGGGAACCTCTGGGCAGGCAATGAGGCCTCTGAAGCCCCGCGGCCAGGACGGCGAAGGCTCTCCGCTTCCTTGGAGCTACAGGAGGCCCACAGCCTCCCCTGGGTCACATGGCACACCCCGGACAGGCCAAGGTCAGTGCAAGGTGTGGACCAGAGATAACCCAGGCTGGGCCTTTCCGTCCCCGAGGGCCTGCCCTGCTTTCGCTCCCCCTCCTGTCCAGAAAGCACTGGTCTCCAAACATCCTGTGGACTCAGTTCTTGGGGATGGATTTCCCTATTATTTTCTTCACGATGAGAAGATTCCAGGCAAGGTTTACGCCCAGAAATAGCTCGAAGGCGTGGGGCTGAATGGATGTGAAATCCTGAGACTTCAAGCAGGGCACGGGCTGAGCTGGGACTCTGCAGGCACAGGCCCACACCATGTCACCGTGCCCACCTCCAGCTGATACCCTGGCCGCCTGCTGAGGGAGGAACTGAGGCTCAGCAGGGGTCAGACTAGCCCAGGTCTGCAGAGCACAGGATCTGCTCCCAGAGCCCCAAGACTGGTTTCCAGAGCCCCGGCTTCCTCTGAGGGCCTTGTGGGTCAAGAAACTAGGCAGGAACCACCACCCAGCTGAGGCACCCACTTTACAGGTGGGGAAACTAAGGCTGCGAACAGCACAGACGTGCCGTGGTGTTGGGGGGGCGGAGGCAGTGCCAGGGCGCCGCAGAGCACTGCTGGGGTCCAGGAGGGTGACAGACACTGACCAAGGGTGACAGAGCTCGCCTGGATGGCACAGGAACCCTCGGTGAGGCAGAATTCCTGGGCGGCCACCATCTCTTTGTGTGGAAACAGGCAGAAAAGGGCTTTGGGGAAGGGCAAACAGGAGGCTCTCAGGGCCTGCCTCACTCGGCTGCCCGCAGTCCATACCACCAGCCAGCATGTATTGAGCACTTACTGTGTGCCCGGCACTATTCCAAGTGCAGTAATTTCTATACTCGGTCAGACCTGCCCTCCCTCTGTGAGGGAGGTTTTATCACTACCCCCATGTCGGAGGCCAGGAAACTGAGGTCCAGAGAGTCCGTCACTTGCCTCCACGGGTCCCACATGCTGGAGTGGCAGAGCGGGACGCGCCCCAGGGCCTGCCTGCAGACCACAACTCGAGCAGTAAGAAGCCCTTCAGCATCTGGCAGGTCAGTCAGTCCTCCCCAAGGCCGGAGGGAGGCTGTGGTCCCCCAGGGCTCGGGACTGGCTTACTGGGAGGCCTTGAGCAAGTTATTCCCTTCTCTGAGCTCCATTTCCCACCTGTGAAGTGGGGTGTGCTCAGACCAGATGAGCTCTGAGGCTCCCTCTGGGGGTGGGGTGGGGGAGTGGCCGAGAGTGTCAGCTTGGGGCACTCAGACTGGGGTTTGTATCGGCTTCTGCCACTTCCCAGCTGGGCAGAGGGAAATATGCGTGCTTACCTCACTCCCGTTTGGCACGCAGTGAGCCCTCTAGAAACCTCAGTGGGGAGGAAGCACTCCTGGTGGCCCCACAAGACAGGCGGGCCCTGCTCCTGCCTCTGCCGCACTCTCCCTGGGTGCCCTTTCTCCTTTGGGCCTCAGTTTTCCCAGCCACCCTATGTGCTTCTCCTGGGGCAGGGAGCCCTCACTACTTCCCCAGGACAAGAAGGCAGGCGGGGACGGTCGAAGGAGGGCAGGAAGCCCCAGAAGGGGTGAAAGAAGAAAACCAGCGGGCCGCTCCTCCCTTCCTGCGGACAGGCCCCCGACCAGTCCCCACCCAGGGCTGCAGCGGCCACACCCGGGCTGGTGGACAATAGCTGCTGACAGCAGGCTGTCCCCAGAGGGCGGCCACTTCAAAGCCAGCTGGGCTCCACTGGGCTGGACAACCAAGCAGTGGCCAGAGGGCTTTGTGTCAGGGACACAGGACACCACCAGGGGAAGGGGGTGGCTTCCCTTGTTTTTCTGTATTTAATCTGTTTAACAAGTACTTACGTTGCACTTACTGAGTGCCAGGCACTACGCTAAAAGCTGACGCATGCTAACTCAGTTAATCCTCACCACACGAAGAGGTGCCGGGGTTACAGAGCTTGTAGGTGGCAGAGGCAGAATTGGATCTGGGCCAGCTAGGTTCAGGGTCCTGTGTCTTGTGTTAGTCACTGTGTTCTTCCCCAAATCCAGAAGAGGACACAGCCTCCCCTCGACTGCCTCCTCGCAAAGCCACCCTTGTTTTGCAGAGTTTACTGCTCTGAGGACAAGCCCCTGAGAGCCGTTCTCTCAACTTTTCCATGACTCCTCCGGGATCCTTGTAGGAGAGGCTGGTGCCAGCCGCCACCAGTGGGCCTCTGGCGATGGCCCAGCAGGCCTTGCCACGGGACATGGTAGTTTTCCATTCTTGCTGGCAAACCTCTGTGGCTCCTCCGAGCCCTTGACCCAAATGCCCTATGGCCCAATTGCCCTGGAAACTTGCGAGGACAACTCTTCCTCATTCTCTAGTGACAGTGGGGAGAGGGTGGCCTGCGACGCAGGAGAGAGGTGGGCTAGTCTCCTGCTTCCCTGAGCTCCCTCTGGGGGGAAGGCCTAGGTGGGTAGGGCCTTTGGTCGGAGCCCAGTGCCTCAGCGGGCCCTGAGGGTCCTCACAGCACCCCTGTGTGTAGAGAGGCGGTGGCATTGTGAAGTCATTTCACACCAGGGGGAATGAGGCTCAGAGAGGGAAAGGGGTTTGCCCACAGTTCCGTAGCTGTGGGAGCCAGCGCTGAGGCCCCAAACCAGGTCTGGCTCTGACTGCCGCCACCAGCCCTGGAGGCACAGCCTCGGAGCACGTGCGCACCAGGGGCCTCCACTGGGTCCACGGGGACTGTACTTCCTGTGTGAGGGTCTGGGCTTCTGTCACCTCCCTGGACCGTGGTGGCTGTGAACCTGGCCTGCGGCTAGGGCTGGCAGCCAGGGCTGGTGGTGGGTGGGTGTCTGGGTGGCTGGCAGGCTGTGGAGCTTGAGGCTAACTGTGCCTTTGTCTTGGCTTCTGTGGGCTGGCCCAGACCCTGCCATTGTTCTGGGAACCATGCCTGCCCCTCAGGGGCCTGGAGCTGCCGAGGAGGAGGGTGTCTCCAGGGGCAGGCTGGGGGGACCTTTAATAGGTCACGTCTTCAACTGGCCACATCTGCAGCCTGGAACTACTTTTTGCCTTGACTCTCCTCACCTGCCCCCTCCATTGTGCCTCAACTATTGTCCGCGGTTCCTGGTAGATGCTGCCTCCTCCATCAGCCTGGGGGCTCCCGAAGGGTCTGGGTCAGGCACACTTCAGGGCCTTTGCACGAGCTGTTTGCCCCTCCCCTCCAGGCATCCACAGGGCTCTCCCCCTCACTTCTTCAGACCTTCGCTGAAGCCCCCTTCTCAGTGAGCCTTGCCTGGCCACCCTATTTAACACTGCACCCGACCCCCCACTGTCTTCCTCCTCTGGAGGGCCGGGCAAAAGTAGGTTTGCAGTTGTTCATACGGAAAATACAATCGTTAATAAATAACAACACCAGAGTAAACTCTGTATTTCCAGTACTCACAACTGTAAACATACTTTTGCCCCAACTGGTATTTTACACATTCCCCTTGTTACAGCCAAGGAATCTGTCAGCTCTGGACCACAGGGCTTCTGTCTGATTTTTGAGTCCTGCACATCCCCGGCCCCCTTCGTATGGCACATCTGGCAGGTAGAAGCTCGAAGCCAACGAGAGCTAAGGAATGGTGGCATCCCCGGCATTGCTCGGGACCAGTGCTCCGGAGACTTCCCGACAGACTCACCTCTATGTGGGGAAATCGAGGCAGGAAGAGGAAGGGACTATCATTTTAACCCTCTTTACCACCCATTTTTCAGGTGAGGAAACTGAGGCGCAAGGCAAGGGAGTGACCTTGGACCTCTCAGGCTCAGTTTCCTCACCGTTTAAAGAGAGGCAGTGACGAAACGGACAACCTGGTGGGTGAGCACGGGAGCTGCCCGTCCTGGGGGACGGTGTTGGCTAGGGGTGTGCAGGTGGAGACTTCCGGAGCCTGGCCTGCTTCCTTTCCACACGGGGTTTTAGGACCACAGACAGGGTCATTCTGCCCTGAGAAACAGGCAGAGAGCGTGGGAGGCGCAGGCCCCCACTCCCAAAGCAACCCCATTCTGCCTCTGCGACCACCGGGGCCCATGTCTCGTCGCCCGGCTGGAATCTGTTCAGATCCACGCCTCGGCCTGCGGGGCTCCTCAGCCCTAGAGCACACGGTCCTGAACTCCAAATTCTGGTGCAGCCACGGCCCCTTCTCCAACGGACTTCTCCGCTGCCCACCGCTGCACCCACGGCACTTCTCTAACATGCTCTGCTGACCTTTGGGGGCTCTCTGATCTTAGAGATTCCAACCCCCCATCAAGAAGCAACTGACGAGGGCAGGGGGACCGATAGGTGGACACGTGAAAGCAGATCAAGCCGACCCCTAGCTCCTGGCTTCGCCCATGGGTGTAGGCGCACACCTCCGCCCACAGACCCTGCGCGCTGACTCTGTCACTAGCGCGGCCGTGACACCAGTCCGTGGCTTCGTCAGCACGTAAGTGTTCGGCTCTCTTAACACAGAACATTCTAGTTTCAGGCTAACATTTCCATTATTGCCAATATGTATCCATGGATACCTGAAATCTGAATTAAAGGCTGACATTTTAATGATCTGCTACCACCTTAGTTAATAGCTTACATCCTAGTCATCATGTAACACATTAATCAGCAGCAAGTCTTTCAGTCACGGCCACATTGTGGTTAACAGCTAACATCTTGGTTGTGAGTGAGGGACTTAATCATCAGTGACAGCTTTCCTTAATAAGGAACATCTTAGTTACCAGCTAAAATGTTAGGGGTAAGATGATTTCGTTCATTTGACTTCGCAGCAAAAATCCAAGTCAGCGCTTCTCAAACCTCAATGTCACCCTGGATCATCCTGGGCTCCTACTCAAGCACAGACTCTGCCTGTGGGTCCAAGGCGTGCCCACGGGGCTGCCCGTCTGACAAGCCCCCGGGGTCAGTGAGCTGCTCAGGGCCCATGGGAAGAAGCAGGGTCTGTGCTTTTCCATTCAGAGCTGCTAATTAACAGAATTGCAGAAAACCCCGTTTCCAGCTCGCTTATCTGTTACCGCCTCGACGTCAGTTATCTGCTAACAGCTGCTCTCCGGCCGACACTTGCCGGGGGAACCAGAGGCATGTGGGAGCCCACGCAGGCTGCAGAGAGAGCCAGCTGCTCCGTTTTCAGGAATTTTGTGAGTTCGTTGTTAAACCATCAATAACTTGAAATCAGATGTGGTGGGAGTCTTTCTATCCTGAAAGGAGGCAACGCTCCACACCACAGCTTTACTTGCTTCTTGAGGACTGGTTTAGCAGCCTGCACCCTGTCCCAGGTAAGGGCCGGGGTCTAGCGGGAGGCCTGCGGGGCCGGAGGTGCTCTCTGGCCAGGGACCGTCTCTGTGAGGCAGGGGAGGGATGGAAGCACAACTTACTTTCCCCGTGGACTTGACGCCCTTCCAGATGCAGAAGAAGCAGACCAGCCAGACGAAAAGAAGGCAGAGAGCAAGGTCCCACTTCAGTGAGCCAGGGCTGTTGATTCCAGAAGACAAGCTCAGCACGTTGCGCCTGGAAGCAAACAGAGCCGCCAGTCAGTCAGGCCAAGTTCTGGGCAGGCAGGGTTCAAATCCCGGGTCATGCGCTGCATGTGCACAGGCCGCCCGTCCTGTCCGGGCCCTGGAATTCCCCGCTGGTCTCGGGAAACAGTCACTACCCTCCTCACAGAGCTGCTGAGGAAGTCAACCAGGGGACAAATTCCGACTCCTACGTCGGGCGAACCTTCGGCCCAGCCTGGCCTTGGGCAAGTTAAGTAAACCCCCGAGCCTCAGTCTCCTCATCTGTAAAATGAGACCCGGCTCCGCCGTGGAGTCGCGGACTTTGTGCCAGGTACCCAATCCCCAGTCTCCTCTCCAACACGGGAATAGCCACCATCCCGTCACGTCCTGCCTGTGCCTCTTTTATTTTATTCATCGCTGTTCCTCCTCTGGATCTCTCACGAAAACGAAAGCCTTGAAGGGGACAGGGTATTCTCCCCGTGGCTGTAGAACACCCCCCACCTCCTTACAGGGATTGCTGTGAGGAGAAAACCCACACAAAGCGCTAACTGCAGGGCCAGGGGCTGCAGCCAGCCACGGACAAACCTCGTGGCTCTTACTGTCATGATGCCGAGGCCCGGAGCAGCTGCTGGCACCTACGCAGTGCCGGTGGCCCCCTCCCCTTCCAGGGTTGCGAAGGTCTTGAAAGGAGCAGGTAGACCATTTGAAGGCCAGTCAGCCCCGGCAGCCACCAGCCCAGCCCGGCACCACACAGCGCAGCCTGGGCTCTGCGGCCAAGAACCTTGCTGACGCAAACAAGCACGCACTTGGACGCACCTACAGGGCAGACGCTGTCTGAGGCCAGGGCAGGGCAGCACAGGGCGCTGACAGCTGAGCAGAACACGCAACCTGGTGCCCAGAAACATCCCCACTGTCCCAGAGCTCTGACCGCTGCAGCACGGACCAAGGGCAGCCGCACTGAGCAAAGGGACATTGGCCCTGCCAGCCAGCCCACTGAGGTCACCTGCCCGCCACGTCTCCAGGCCGCACACCGTGGGAGGCAGAGTGCTCAGGCCCCTCTGGCAGATGATGGGTTCCTTCTAACGAAAGTCAGCTCCCTATGTGAAGCAGGAGAGGTGGAGAGAGTTGTGTGACTTTCTGCCTCAGTTTCCTCATCTGTAAAACACGAATGGCTCCTGCCCAGGATGCTGCTGGGCAAGCCTTCCAGACCATCCCCAGCTCTCAGCCAGCAGCGGATGCTCCCCGCGGTCAGGGCTCTGGGACATGTTTTCATTGCTTCTTTTTTTTTTGGTCCCAGAGAAGCTTCAACACAAGGACCTTGAACAAATTCAAAATTCCCACTCAACTGGAATTCCAGCCAGGCCTTTCTTAGCTGTGCTCCACACCTAGCACAGCACATGGCACACAGTAGGGCCTCAATAAATACATGTTGAGGGAATGAAAGGACCTAAGTGGGGTGAATGGAAAGGTCAGTTTGCAGGTTACTATGGACCAAGCCATGAAATATTTCCACTAACCTTAAGAAGGGGTGGCTTTCCTGTCTTTCTTTTGCTGGTCACCCCAACGTCGATGGGCTTCCCACCGTCACCTAGGATGGTGTGCGCTCGTAGCAACACCAACAAGTTCTTTTCAATTTGCCTCATCTGATCCAAGGACTGGAGGTCATTTGCCCCCTTTCACAGATGGGGAAGACAAGGCTGGGAGGGGTCTGCTGCCCCCAACCACACAGATGGCAGGGGCAGAGGGGCGCCCTGTGCCAGGCCCGCCACCTCCAAAGCCCGGCAGTGCCTCTGGACTTCACCTGACTGCCCCTCTGAATCCCAGATAAAATAGAGCCCACATATTAACAAGAATCCCTCCAGTCCCCGCTCCGGGCCGGAATCACCTGGAACCTTGGAGCAGGGGAACATGGACATCCCCGTAAGGCAGGGCTGGCGGCCAACTACATCCCGCCTGGGGCCCTGCCAAGCACGTGGATCTGGCGGCTGCAGCAGCTTTAAAACAAAAAGCTTGCCCTGTGCAGCCTCCAGAGCTCGGTGCCTTGAGGGAAGGCCCGGGGCATGCTGGGCAGAGGCCCCACGCGACCTCGTGAATGGCAGCATCAGGGAGAGAGCACTTTCCACCTGCACACCGCTGCTCCCTCGCACAGGCCACGCACACCGTCCTGTGCTTGCAGGGACGCCTTCCCTTTGCTCCACAGACCCCCAGCCACAGAGTCCCTGCCTGTCCTCTCACACTGATGTCACCCTTGGGGACAAGTCTGGCTTGCCTACCAGGCTCTAGACAATCCAAAGACAAGGATCCCACAGGCAGGCACACAGTAGGCGCTCAGCTAATGCTGAGGAGGTGCCCAGTTGTAAGACGGCCTTTCCTCCTTAACAGCAATTTGGCCAAGAAGCTTGAAACCTCGGAGCTGGGATTCTGACGGCCCCAAGGCAGCAGTCAGTTCACCGACACCTTTCTGCCTTCAACCCACACCGTTCTGGGAAAACCGGCGGTGCCGCTATGAATGGGAAGCTGCCACGCTGGCTTGCTGCAGACAACTGACCGGCCGGGCTGGCCACAGCGAGGAACCTGAGCAGGGCTTGCTTTTTCTCCTACTGGCGGCAATCTCCTTGTGCATCTCATGGTGCCTCCGGTGACACGGTAGGGCATATTCCTTTGACCTAGGAACCCAGACCCAAGACTCTTCCTCTACAGTCACACTGGCACGTGCGGCCAAAGTCAGGTCCACCCGCAGTGCTGTCTGTAAGAGCAAAAACTGGCGGCCACCCGGATGGCCATCCACAGGGGCAGAGCAGGCACAGAGACACACAGCGGAACGCTCTGCAGCCTGTGGACTCGGGACAGCTCCCTGGGTACTGATAAGGAACTCCATCCCGGAGATACACAAGTGAATAAAGCCAGGTGGGGAAAGCACCCAGGCGTGCCCCCTACTGTGTGAAAGGGAGGGGTGCACACTGTGCTCGAACATGCACAGACGGTTTTTGGCAGGATGTGCAACACACTGGCTGTGTCGCTGCCGCTAGGGAGGAGAATCTGCTGGGGGGGCTCACTTGGCATTAAATATACTTTTTCGTTATTTGAATGTTTTCAATGTACACCTATCACCTTTACACAAATTATTTTAAACTCTAGAAAATGTTTGTAATGGGCCATGCAGACATTCTAAGAATGGAATATCAATCACAGGTTGTCATAACTCAGCCTGACATGGGCTCAGGGCCAAAGGGACGGACATCCATCCTTTCCAAGGTTATCTCAAGTGTAGTCACAAAGGCCGGAAAGTGTGCGGGTCTATCTGAATCCATTTTTGAGGGGACCCAGTTCAAAGGACCCTCCATAGGTCCCTTCCCTGTCAGACCTGCTCCCCCCCCCCCCGGCAACCCCCCGCCCCCCTCAGGCACAGAGCAGACCAGGGTCTGCCAGGTCTTCCCCGGTGCTCAGAAAACTGCAGTGCCATGCCGCAGAGGGACCGCCATGGCGCACTGCCCCTCCCAGGTGCCTCCCAGCCATGCCAGCCTGCCCCAAATCTGGCCACATCCCACCCCCACCCCGACTCCACTGCTCCCCAGGGCTATGGCCGAAGTTCCTGGTTTCCCTGCTTCTGCTCACAGCCCCCAGCTTGCTCTCGGCAAGCTGTCAACACCCAAGCCAAGCTATGCCCTCCTCTGCTCTCCACCCTCCCGTGGCTCCAAACTACCTGGCCAACAGGTCCCCCAACTTGCCCTGCTTTTTTGTCTCCCTGAAGGTGTCCAAACACTCTTATCATTTAGACCCAGACGCCTTCAAGGAGGATGGTGCCTAGTCATGACCCCAGGACCCCAGGCATAAACGAGACGTGTCCAGGACAAGCTGTACACACAGTGGGTAGTCCCATCTGGAACCTCATTCCCATATGGCCCCCTTCACTTCCTCCTTCAGCCACGCTGCCTTCGGGAATGTTCCCAGAATAGGTGGAGCACACTTCTGCCTCAGGACCTTTGAACCCCCACACCCATCAGGTCTCTGTTCAAACACCACCTCTCCAGGGCAGTCAGCCTTTCCCGGCCCCCCCCCCGGGGAAAAGCATCCCAGCCACTCTCCTTCCCCTGCCCTGGCTGTATTTTCCATCACTTACCATTTTTCTATTCAAATTTTATTCGTGGTATCTGTTTAGTGTCTGTTCTACTACTGCAGCATCTCCATGGAGACAGGACCTGTGTCTGCCTTCATCCCTGCTGGATCCAGAACAGTGCCTGGCACATAGTAAATGCTCAACAGACAGAAGTTGAGTAAATCAATTACACCCATTTGGTTGATGCAGAAACTGAGGCCCAGATAGGTTCAGGAATTCACCTGAAATTACCCAGCTACAAATCAACCCTGGGCCTGGTCTTTTCTTCTGATGCTGCCCTTCATGAGGGCTCCAGCATCCCAAACTCCCCTGCATCTCTCAAACAGAGGGAGGAGAGACAGAGGTGAGCTGCATTCTTGTCCAAGAATAGTAATGATTCATTCCAGGGTGGGATCCAAAAAAGAATTGCCTGGACGTCTGTTTTGAGTCGGCCAGCCTGCGGCCGTCCAGCCGGCACTCAGAGATGTAAATACGTCCTCCAAGTGGGCCGAATCGTTTCCTTTTGACTGCCGGCCAGCCGTTTATTGGCGACGGCTCTTCCCTGGAGACTGGAGGAAGCAACAATTATAAAAGAGCCCGTCCGCCCGGAGCACGGGGCCACACAAGGCTTTCTCCCCCGCCTCCCCCTTCCGACAGCTGCAGGGGAAGATTGGCTGAGCGGGGCTTGTTTGCAAATATGACTCATTTCTTTGATTCTAATAAAGTCTAATGATACGTGCTGAGCTCCCAGAGGGCTCTGGAGGAACGGGGGAGGAAGGAGGGCACTGGCCAGATCTGGCCCCGCCTATCTTCCTCCAGGGCTAGGGATGAGGCAGGACCCTTAGGAGAGAAGGGACCCCGGAGCAGGGACGAGCAGGACCAAGGTGACTGGGGGAAGAAGCTCTGCTTCCCCCTTACACACCGACTCAGAGTTAAATTATAAAGCCAGCGTGTGATGATTGTCTTTGGAGGCCAGGTGGCTTCCCCAGGGATCTGGCAGAGGGGCCCCTGCTGAGCCTGATGCTTTAGCATTGCAGATGGGGTGGGCACCGGGGATCCAGGCCAAGAGAAGACCCTGTGCATAACCTCAGAGTGGGGTCACACCTGCATACACATGGCACAGTGTTACCTGTGGCCATGGACTTAGCCTGGACTCACAGCTAACGGACACTGAAGGCGGCATCCAGTGGCTGAGGATAGGCTGGGACCTCGGCTGCAGAGCACCCACTGACAAGTCACTTCACCTCTCTGGTCCTCCGTGTCCTATCTACTAAGCCCCATCTGGAGGCCCTTCCTTAGCTTCTTTAACACCCTAGCCAGGCTGTGGGGTGCTGGCACCATGCTACTGCTGAGGTTTGGACAGGTGAGGTTTGGACAGGTGAGGAGCTGCCCCGAGGACGTGCAGCTGGGACGTGTGGGAGCAAGGGCAGTGTCCCGTGCTAAGGGATGGGAGCGCCACCCCCGCTCTCTACTATCTCCTCTTGTACAACTGGAGGGGGGCTGGGATGACCAGCAATGTCCTTCTCTGTCCAGGGCCAGGAGAAAGTATCAGGTCCCATGGTGCCTTACCACTTGATTCCCAGGGAGCTCCTGAACACCCAGCCGGCGCCATTCACCCGGGGAAAAGACAGCGCAGGGGCCCGCGCATCCGGTGTGGGTAAGAGAAGGGGAACAACAGTGATGACGGGGCGTCACTGAGAGGTGCAGGGACGCCAGCCTTCAACAGACCCACGCTGCTCAGCAGCCCAACAGGGGAACCAGCTAGAGATGCTTCAGTGTCAACCCAGCAAGCCTTTCTCAATGGAAACCCCAGAGCTACTCGCTGTGGAGCTGGTGGCTATTTTCAGGGGAAATTCTAGAAGCTGAGTTTCACCCTAAAAGGAACCCAGACCCACTGATGGCTACACCCCCTGAGGCCCAGGATACAGTGGGTGCTTAATACACGCTCCAGTTTTCCTCCCCCCAGTGTTCCTTAAGCATTGTCCAGTAAACACAGATTCACGCATGTCACTCCCCTTCTTGTATACCTTCCATGGGTCCCCCTTCTAAAAATGAAAAGCAAAGCTCAAACTCAGCCTAACATTCGAGGCCTCAGTCCTTCTCCCTGGTCCCAGGTGTCCTATGCTCTGACGAAACCAATGACTTGCTGTCCCAAAACAATCGTGTGCTTTCAGGGCGCGTGGGGAGATCCTTCTGCCCAGAATGCCCTTTCTCTCGCCTTGTCAGCCTGGTGAGCTTCCACTTAGCCCTCAAAGCCCAGCTTATATGGATGGCCATTTGCAGAAGGGAAAATGAGGCCAGAACTGGGTAGTGACTTGCTGCTCTAGGCTACACCATCAAGTGGATGCAGATATGTAATTAATAAGAAGAATTAGCCCTGGCTGGTGTCGCTTAGTGGACTGAGTGATGGCTTATGAACCAAAGGGTTACCAGTTCGATTCCCAGTCAGGGCACATGCCTGGGTTGTGGGCCAGGTCCCCAGTAGGGAACGCGTGACAGGCAACCACACGTTGATGTTTCTCTCCCTCTCTTTCTCCCTCCCCTCCTCTCTCTCTAAATATAAATAAATTTTTTTTTTTTTTTAAGAAGAATCAGCCGTCCGTGAGCACTTAACTGTGCTGAAACACTTAAAATCCTCTCGGGCTGGGTGAGATGAGAGTATGGGAAAAGTCACGAGAAGATTCCGAGCTGAGAAACATGTTTGGATTCGCAATCGACTGCAGACAAGCAAGGGCAAGGCAGGCAGAGGGAGGGCCAGCGCTGGGTCTGGAGAGAGGCGGTGCGGGTCCCAAGGCGGAGGGCGGAGGGCTGCAGTGTAAGTGGGGACGGTGGTCAGACTCTGAATACGCTTTAAAGGGAGAGCCGAGAGGACCTGTGAACTGGAGTTTGCTCTGCTATGGGGACACTAAATAAATAACAATGGCCCCTATTTATCACGCAGGCTCTCAGGCTGGCCATCCCTGGCAGGGCAGCGCGATGATCTCTCCAGGTACAGGTGAGGACACCGAGGTCCAGGGAGGCAAGGCACCGGGCCAGGCTAGAAGTGGCACAGTGAGGGTTTGAGCCCAGGCAGCCCATGAGGCCCCGGCAGGCGCCCAAGTGGCGGGTTGAGTGCCAGTGTCCGGGACAGACAGGCCCTGGGTGATCGGGCCGGGCCACGGACAGCAGAGAGCGGACAGGGCTGTGGTCTCGGGCCCATCCAAGTGAGAAGAATAAAGTGCCGCATTTCTTTGCCTGCAAACTCAGCTCTTCAGAAGGTGGGCAGCTGAGGGGGTGATGAATGTGCTTGCCATACCCTGTCTGTCTACAAGGGGAAAACGTGTGCATGTAAAGAGCCCCAGGGACCTGGGGACATACACTGAAAGGCCCACGTGTCATGACAGCGACATGCACCATCCGAGTGTGGACTGACTGACCTTGCCCATTATTTCCCAGCGCTGGCCTCAAAGCATGCCTGGGGCCGACCAGCAGGCAACCACCTCCTCTTCTGTGGGCCTGTTCCTAGGCCAGGTTCTAAGAGGTGAAGAGACACCTTGGAAACAGCAAAGCCACACACAAGAGAGAGGGAGTATCATCTCGTGATGATCAGGGTCCACCTGCTTCCTTAGCATTCCCGGCTCCAGGCTCTCAGGCTTCATGCAAGGCCTTATCTCAGTTATTTCCAGATCGAAGGGGCCACGCCCATGAAGAGCAAGAAAAGTGATGCACTAAATGTATCTTTAACTGGCCTCCAAGGACTGCGTTAGAAGAACTTGCCCATATATCAGCTAAGAGGTACCCGAACTTCAAGCCCCTCCACACTCTGCCTTTCTGATGTTTGTGCTATGTGTATACTCCTGTTGACAACAGTGTGGTAAACTGTAAAAGTGCCCGTAATTCTCCACTCCTCTCCTAAAGAGACAGAACCTATTTCTTCACCACTTGAATCTGGGTTAGTCCTGTGGCTTACTTTGGCCAACAGAACTTTAAAACTATGATACAAGCAGAGGCTTGAAAACTGCTCGATTGGGACTTTCTCATTTGTTGCTTTGGAATGTTGAGCTGCCTCTGAATAAGCTTAGATTGTTGCTGGGTGATGAGACCATATGGACCCTGGCACCCCAGCCAGTAACCCCCCGACCTCCACAAGAGCTACCCTCATGCCCTATAGGCATGCCCTTTCCATGAGGGAACCCAGCAAAGCCCAGAACAATTGCCCGCGCAAGCTCAGCCCAAACTGCCAATCAGCAGAACCTTGAGCCAAATAAATGGTTGTTGTTCAAAGCCACAGAGTTGGGGATGGTTATTACACAGCAAAAGCTAACTGACACATGATTTTCACTCTGTCTGTTTACCTTTTCACTGGAATAACTACTGCAGCTTCATACATGCATTTTTCTCTGTGCCATAACAGGTTCAATGTGCTAACTATATTTCTTCTAAAATACATTAAGAAAACTATATCATTTTCAGACAATATAAGTACATACACCTGCATTTGGGGAAAAATCCTCATAAAGATCCCATACGTGTTAGAACGATTCATTCCCCTCATTTCACAGTTAAAGAAACTGAGGCTCGGAAAGGGGCAGAGACTTGCTGAACATCAAACAGCCAGTAAAATGGCAGGACTGGGACTCGATTCCAGGCCTGTCTGAGACCAGAGGCACGGATTTATCTCCAAATCTGTACCCACCTTCCCCCAATCCCACATTGCTGGGGAGAAGACAAAGGAGTGGGCTGTCTTCTCTGCCCCCGCCCAGGCCCTCCCCCCTTCCTTAGGGAGCCCAGCCTTACTCCCAGAACTCGGTGACAGGGGAGGTAAAGTTGCTGGTGTTGAGGGTGCTCCACAGGCTCTTGTTCTTGCGCAAAGTGTCCTCCATGCAATGGGGCGTGTTCCAGGTGTGGTTGCAGTGTGCCCAGGGCAGCTCCGACTGGAAGGACTGGAACAGGTAGTATGTGGCCCAGGCCAGGATGATGATGTAGTACACATTCAGGAGGGACACAATCACAATGGAGGCATAGCCGATGCCTGTGGGTATGGACAAGCAAGACAAGCATCAGGAGGGAGGCCAGGCCCACTGTGCCCACATGCTCAATGGAAGGCTGTGGCACCCCCAGGGGACTTCAACAGTGACCAGCAAGTATCTGTAAGGTGAAAGGATGACTGGATGGATGGATGACTGGATGGATGGAATGGATGGTTAGAATAATGGGATACTTGGATGAACAGAAGATCCTGCATGGAAATGGACAGGTCAGTGAATGGGTGGTTAGACGGATGAACGGTGAGAGCACTGGTTAGAGAGACGGACAGAGAGCTGAACGGGTTCATGTTGGACTGATGGATGGGCATGTGATTTGTTGGATGGATGGATGACTGGTGAATGGCTGGAAGGTTAGGTAGATGAATAGATGGAGGAATGAGTAGATGGGTAGATGGATGGATGGATGGATGGACGAATGGATGGATAATCTAATTGAATTGACTAGTTTAATAATGAAGAAAGATTTGATGGATGATAGATGCACAGGTTTATATGGGTAATTAAATAGACACACATCCTCCCATCCTTGCCAATTATAATCATAACAGTATTATCTTATGCATGCATGCTAGGTACTAGACATAGAACTGAACGTTATAATAATAAAGGCACCATTAATTTGGGGCTCAGTATGAAGACAAAGCACTTTTACATGACTATGTCATTTTGCATGCATACTGAAGTAAGCATACTGTTTCCATTTTATAGAGGAAGAAATTGAGGCACAAAGAGATTAAGTGACTTTCCCAAAGTCACAAGAGTTAGCAGGGGAAGGAAGAGGGACTCGAACCCAGACCACGAGACCCCTGAATCCGAGTGCTTGTCTTCTGCACTACACTGCTAGCTTCTCTACCCTTCAACAGCCCAGAGAGCTGGGACCCGCTAACACATGTTGAGCAGTCACTGTGAGCAGCATCACGTGTGTCAGGTACAGGCGGCTGCCTCCTGGCAGGCACAGTGCCAAGTGACTTGCATGAGGCTACGGGGTACCTGGCAAACAGCAAGTGCTCAATAAAAATTGGCAGAACCAATGAACACCAGGCCCTGGACCTTTGTCCCATACTCACCAGAGAACAAGGGGCAGATCTTTTCCCAGCAGGTGATGCCCCCTTCAGAGGTGTACTGGCCTATGATCACCTCCAGGAAAAACACAGGCAGGCCGCCCCCAAACAGGAAAATAAAATACGGTATGAGGAATGCACCTGCGGAGAGAGCAGAGCGGGGTGAGGGTCAGGCTGGGTCTATTGCGAGAGCCGAGGCTGCAGGCGCTCACTCCCAAGCCCTCCCAGCCCATGGAACCAGAGAGAATGTGTGCGGGATGTGAGGGGTGAAGGGCAAATTCCTGGACATGGTTGAAAACTCTCCAGGCCCTGCCCACCTGTGCAGCGGGCATCACCTTTCCAGCGCGCCCTTTCACCTTCTTCAGGTCTACCAGGTGCTTAAAGCCTCGGAGCCTCTGGTTAAGCTGCGCCGACTGCCTGCCTGTCTTCCCCACAGTGTCCATCTGAATAAGAACTGTTCAGCCCTTCAGACCCACCTCAAACACGACCTCCTCATGGAAGCCTTCACCTACCTGTCCCCAGGCATGCCCCAAGCAGGAAGCTGAGGCGAACTAGCTAGGAAGGGTGCGGTGATGAGAAGCAAGAGGTGAGCACCTCTTGGGGACGGGAGCCAGGGGAGGAGCGAGGGGCAAAGAGTTGGGGTGAGGGTTCCTACCTGGTGTCCACTAATGGCTTCAGCGGGTCCATAAACCCTTTGAAACTGTGGGCAACTTGGGTCTATGTGTATGCGCTTTGCTCTGGGGAGCGTCTAGAACACTCATCAGAGTCCCAAAGGCGCCTGAGACCTACAAAAGGTTAAGAAACCAGACTCTAAGGCAGAATTTCCCAAAAGGCAGTTCTCCTAGCGCAGGCTGTATGCAGCGCGCTCAGCAGCTCATCTCTGCTGACCGTAAGCCCTCAGTCGGGGGCAGCTCTCCCTGCCCAGTCCTCCTCGGGCCCCCCCGCTACGCAGCAACAGGGGCCCAGCTGTGCTGCCCAACGCAAGGGCCGCCAGCAGGGGAGGTTCAAGCGCACAGCCTTCGGGTTAAAAAAAACAAAAAACCCGAACCAACCAACCAAGACCTCACTATTTAAAAAATATCTTCAATGAGTGAAGATGGTGAAAAGCGAAAACTTCCAGTGATAAGTAAGTTCTGGGGATGGAACGCACAGCATGGTGGCTATAGTTAATAATACTGTATTACACTTAAAGCTCCTGAGGGAGGAATTTTAAAAGTTCTCAAGACAAGAAAAAACATGGTGTGACTCTAAGGTGAGTCATGCTAACTAAACTTATCAGAGTGATTATTTCATAATACGTATACCTATCAAATCATTATGTTGTTCCTCTGGAACTAACACAAGGTCATACGTTAACTGCATCTCAGTAAAAATGGAAAAGAAATTTTAATTAAAACAGGAAAATAAAAAATCTCTTCACTGTATCTCTTTTTCCTGGATACCTTTCCATTATGGCAAACGCCACTGGGTTTCCACTTATGAGGGGAAGCAAAGCTTGCTTTTGACCTACATTTGGTTGGAATTAGAGCAGCCAAAGCAAATGTTGGGAAAGATATAAAGTGAGAAGGAGCCAGGAAGCACACAGACGAAATCTATGAAGGGAGTGCGAGTGCCGGAGGTTTGGGGGACATGGGTCTCATCACCCCTCTTCAGAGATGGCAACTGAAGGATCCAAGAGCAGGAGGGATCTGCTCGAGGCAGCACTGGGAGACCCCGATGAACAGCGCCTGATTCCCAGGCAGGCTCCTCCCCCCCACCCCCACCCCCGCTGGGGCGGGGCGGGGATGCAGCAGGCTGACTGAGGACGTCCAGGTGGGGACCAGGGAAAGCAGGGCACCAGACACCACCCGTCTCTGTCCCCACCCTCCTCTCTGCCCAGCCTAGACTCACCTCCACCATTTTTGTAGCAGAGGTACGGGAAACGCCAGACGTTGCCCAAGCCGACGAAGCCGCCGGCCACGGACAGCAAAAAGTCGATCTTGCTGGACCACTTCTCCCTCTGCGGGGGCTTCCCCTCTGCCTCATCCTCAGGCCGCGTGCCAGGGCTCTTCCCTGGGGATGGCTTCAGGATGTCCTTGTGAAAGTCTTTCAGACACTGCAGCTTCTCCTTGGTGGCCATCTCCTCCTCGCTTTCTATGGGGACAAAACCGAACCCCACATGTTGTTGGTAAGGAACAGCCTGTGCGTCTTCAACACAACTTCTCCCTTCTCACCCACGGGCTGCCTCTGACCTCCCCAGGCCTGTGGCAGGGAGCCGACCATCCCCTTGTCCGTCCACTGATTTGACAACACCCTGAGTGATTCCGACCCCGGGTAGGCAATCGGACACCCGACAGCTCAGAAATCGACAGATCCATCCCTCGGGCAACAGCTGAAAAGCAGAAGCTCAAGCCCGTGTTTGTCGTCCTCGAATGCCAGCCTCATCCTGCCCCTGATGGCACGTAAGTTCGAAGCCACCCCTGCCCTGGCGTCATCGCTACAAAACACGCCACATCCCAGACAGTTCTAAGGCACCCTCCACATAACACCTGCCTGAACTTTCTGGAAATGAATAGATACTATTTCCACATTTCGATCTGCATAGAAAACAACACCCCCATTTCACCCAGGACGCAGCATGGCGCCTGAAGCGCGGGAAGCGCCCGATCCTATTACAAGAATGGACAAACATAAAACGAACGAGAGAGGGGGTTTCAGGCTGGAATGGAAACAATCCGAAAGAGGGGTTTCCATCAAAGTATGGAAAAATGCATGTTTATGAAATATATTTGCAATTCATAACCAGTCTCATCTCTGCAGCATAAAAAATAAGGGATCTGCACTGGTGAGGATTATGTAAGAAAGCCAGTCAATCTCCCTTTCTCTACCCCTCTCTGTGGGTTCTCTGGCTTGCTCTGATCCTTGTATCCTCCAGGCTCCCTGCCCTCTGAGTCCCTGTCGGGTTTGGCAATGGAAGACCCCCAAAGGAGGTCAAATCCCTAAGCCTCTAGGAGCTGTTTGTGGTCACTCTCAGGCCACCCCTGCCTGGACCCCATTCGAGAGGACATCTGCCACCAAGCCAGGCCAGAGCCCCTTCTTTCTGTACCTCCTCAGGTCCCCGACTCCTCATTCGCCCTGGTAGCTTGGCCTTGAGGGCAAGAACATCAGGAGTCCCAGCCCAGAGGGACAGGGCAGCTTCAAGGGTGCACCCCTACCAGGCAGAGGGCCACAGAAGACAGACGTGTTGGGGGACCAGAGCTCGTGGACCCACCCACCCCACTCTGAGCCCGTCTCTCCACCTGTGCAATGAAAAGGATGATGGCAAAGGTGACCAACTCATAGCCAAGCAGCCTGGGACACAACTGGTCCTCACAATCCAAATGGGTGGCCACCACCGAAAATATCAGATTTCAGAGCAAAGTTAAGATTTCTAGGTTCTCTTGAAAAACTGGAGGGTCAGACTGTGTGTAGCTCGCACTCCCTTTGGCAACCACCCTGTGGACCCGATGCAGCCCTGTCACCTGGGCAGGCCCAGGCGAGCTCACCACCCAGCTTAAAGGACAGCTCTGGTGGGCATTGAGTCTGTCCTGCCAAACTGCTGGGCACTCCTTGAAAATGTGTTGATTTCCGTCCTTGCTAACTGTCTCCTCCTTGACTACAGTAGTGCCTCAGTGGGGACAAGGACCTATCTCATCCACTGCTATTTGCCCAGAGCCTGGTGCACAGTAGGTCATCAGGCGAGAATTTTTGGGTAGACGGTTCCCAGAGTGGAATCTGCAAGCAGCTGGTGCTAAGTGTGAACCCCAGCTCGGCCACTCCCCAACCATGAGACTCGGCGAGTCCCTGAGCCTCAGCCTTGCTTTCCATGATGCCTGGCCCAGAAGGCGGCCGAGGGCCTGGGCTGTGGAGAGGGGACGTGTTGGCCTGGCCCCAGCGGCCAGGCCCACAGGGGCCGTGCCCGGAGGAGCACAGGCACAAAAGCACAACAGAACCCCTGTTTCCCCCACGCCTCCTTCCTCTCCCTGGCTCAGGGTGGGGGACCCCAATTGTTTTGCTATCTGGTGGAGAGCAGACCAAGAAAAGGCTTCCTGGAGCGGCCAGGCGGCTCACTGAGCCCTTCCTCTGTCTCCCAGAACGCAGACTGGTGGCGGCATCCGCATGGCCTTTCTTTGCCCTGCTCCCTCGGGGCGACGCGGGGGTTCGGCCAGGCGTATGGCTACTGTAAAAATAGCCTGAGCAGCCAGCATTGTTCCAGTGCTAATGTGTGCAGCCCCCGATGGTTATCTGCGTGATCCATTGTGGGCTGGCTGACTGGGAGCATAATTGGAGGATGTGGGACTCAACTCCCTCCTAGTGAAGATGTTTTTCAGGGAATGACCCCTGAGCCTCTGAGGAAGGTTGGTTCCGCCCTGTTGGGCTCTCCTTGGATCTCAGAGCTGGAAGGCACTTCACAAGGTCAGCCAGATGAGAGGGGGGTGGCCAGCCTCTGCTCACATAGGCAGCTGAGACTGGCAAAGTTCATCCGGACTGGGAGCTGGGGTCTGCTTTCCGTGGCTGCCCTGAGAGTCCTGGGGCTCTGTCCTCTGGTCACCCACACCCACTTGTCACATTGGCACTTGGAGAACCCTCTAGAAATATGGGGGAAGTGGAGGAGCAACAAGTTCTCTGAGACCTCCTTTGTTCCAGGCTGATTTCCTACAAAGTGAGGTCTCCAGCCTCTCACCTCACTCAGAGCCCCATCTTTCCCACCCTGCAGCCAAGCCCGGGGGGAGGTAGGGCCCGAATGGGGCAGAGCTGGGGCCTGTCAGTGCCTGGTGCGGGGGAGGGGGCTTCCCCTATTCCCATTCCCAGGGAGCATCCAGAGATGTGTTCCTCCTTCACCATCACCTGCCCCCCCTTCTGGCTGCTGCACTCACAGGCCCTGCCTCTGGCTCCCTCTGGCCAAACCATCCTCCATGGCCTCCCCCAATGCTCTCTCATGCAGGATGAAGACACACCCAGGTCCAGACACCCCAACTCCCTCTCCAGGGGCTCATTCCAAGCCCTTCTGGGGTGTCTGACCAGCCCTGTGCCTTAATAAGCCCACAGCAGCAAGACGGTAGATACAGCCTCTCATATATTCTTGGCATCCACCCACTTCTCTCCGTTGCCATGGCAACCACCTTGCTCCAGGCCCCAATAGTCCTGGAAGAGCATGGGAGGCAGCCTCTTCACAGGCCTGCCTGCTGACACTCTGCCCACCCCCTCCCATTTATTCTCAACACAGCAGCTAAAGGCAACTTACAGAGTACCCTCAGACCATAATGCCCTCCCACCCAACCCTCCAACCTCTCCTAGAAGAAAATCCCAGGTATTCCCCACAGCCTACGGGGGCCCCTTCTCCTTAGGACACTAGCCCCACAGAACTGCTGTAGTCCATCCCCTCTCCTCAGGCTCAGACCCCCTGCACGCCTCTCCGGGCCCTCTGGTGTTGGCCTGGCCCCTGCAGGCAGCAAACCTCGAACCCTGGCCTCGATGCTGACAGCCACGTCTTGGTTGGGTGACCTCAGGCAAATTATTCAGCCTCTCTGGTCTCCAGTGTCCTCATCTGTAAAGTAGGGGTAATGGTACCCAGCTCACAGAGATGTGGTGAGGACTGAATGAGAGAGGTGTATAGAAAGTGCTTAGAACACTACTTGGCGTGCGGCACGTACTCCCTAAATAGTAGCTGCTAGTGTTACTGTTGTTATTACTGCTATAATTATTATCAGGTCCAACCTGACCTTGGGGTCAGTCCTACTCAGGGTGAAATCAGCAATGCCCAGAGGGCCAAGTGATACTCCCAAGGTCATGAAACTGGTTGTGACACTGACTGTGATGTACCCAAATCCTTGGCTCTGCTTCTGCTGTCCCTCTGCCAGCCCAGCCTGATCTCCGTGACACTCGATGAGGCCCACTGATTCTCCATCACACCCAGCTGCCCGCCTCCTGATCCAGAGCTTAGGGACGAGCTCCCTCCACAGGCGCCCCCACAGGCACTGCCTCACGCGCTGCCTGCCCCGAGAGCTGTTTTCCTTGGCGCCAGGCCCAGGGCTATTTTCTAGCGAAGGTGATACATCATTCCCCATTTTAAGAGCTTCCTCTTTGATTATTACAGCTACAGGCGATTAGTCCGCCTCTGATACAGAGGGTCCAAGATGAAGGCTCCCTCCCGGCCCAGCTGCAGCTCCCCTTGTCTCTGCTCCAGGCTGAGGCCAGAGCCGGCCATGCCCTTAGGACGGCATGAAGATGACCTGGTCAGCTCTGGCACGACTCAGACAGATTCGGCCTGGTGGCAGCGACGCCGTGGATTTAGAAGAAGTTCCTTTGCTCCCCTGATTGAAAACTACCAGTACTTACTCTGTGCCGAGCTGTCTGAAAAGTTTTCTATTCACTCTTCCAAGACCCTTATTGTAGAGGGGCTTTTAGTTGTACGGTTAGAGAAGTGGAGGTTCAAGCAGGAAGGGGGACCGGAGCCAGAGTTCCCACCTTGGTCTGTTCAAGGCCCAAGGCATTGGAGCACAGCCGAGAGAGGCGGCGGCCTCTGCACTATTTGCAGAGGGGGACACTGAGGCCAGAGGGGGAAAGGACCACAGAGGAACAGAGGGTGCAGCAGTGCGAAGTGGGGACCGCTTGTCCTGCCTGCCTGCGGTGCCCTCCCACCCGCTCTGGCCCCAGGCGCCTTCGGGCCAGCCAGCTGGGCCTTAGGTTGGGCAGCAGATGCTGCTGTGGCTGTCCCCCCCGGCATCTGCCACCTCAGGCCAGTGATGTGGGGAAACCAAGCCCTTCCCTCCTTTTCTAGGAGAAGCTGCCCAGCTGCTGGGGGTTCCCTGCCTCGGCCTCCCCTGCAGAACCTGCCTCTTCTCCAGTAAACAACTTCCTCCGCAGCTGTATTATAGCAAACAATGACCCAAATCTCCCATTGTCACTGACTTAACCTCTCGGGAGCTTCTACCACGTTTTTAAGTAAGAGGACAGGGACTTTTTCTGTTTCCTCTTTGGAGTACTCCCCCCACTCCAAAAGGGTCAACCACACAGACAGACTCTACAGTTGGTTGGACAGCTGCCGTGTCTCCGCAAACCTCGGGGGGCAGGGAAGCCGCTCCCAGCGTCCCAGAACTGGGGGAGGAGGAGACCTGGGTGACAGACCCATTTTACAAGTGGGGGAACCCGAGGCCTGAGTGGCCCCCGCCTGCTGGGCTGGCTGGAGAGTGAAGCACACTGCTGGTCCCTGTGTCTGCCCTCCTTGCCAGTCCCCCACCCACTCCAGAGCCAGTGTTCCGGGCTCACTGAGGTCATGACTCTGCTTTGTGACCCGGGGCCAGTGACAACCTTCTCTGCGCCTCAGTTTCCTCCTTGGTTAAAAAAACGGGGGTGAAAATAAAACTCACCTCACAGGGATTAAGCAGGACGATGCCAATAAAATTTTCAGCACAGAGCCTGACACAGACTAACTGATTCATAAACACTGGATATTGTATTTTACTAGACTATGCGACAGACATTTCATCCTGAGTGTTTAAAAGAAAAGGAAGGAAAGAAAGCAGGCTGCATTTATTGGGCACCGACAGCATACACACTTGTTCTGCACTAGCTAAGGCACTGTAAGCATTTTCTCAGCCCCTCTACGGTGTTGTTGCCACTTCTGTTTTGATGACGAGGCACAGAAAGGTGAAGTCACTTGCCCAGGGTCACACAGCAAGTAAAAGTCCACCAGAGCTTCAAATGGCTCCCAGGTCTGTTTTGGACCCTAAATTCCACGTTCTCAACTACTTGGCTGTTTGGGATCACTTACTTGAGCAAAGTCACAAAGTCAGATCAAGTCTGGCGTCTTTAAGCCAACTTCAAGCCACTGGCCTGGGCTAGCAAATTAGGGAAGTAGGCAAGGACAAACAGGGAAGTGAGAGACCACATGACAGAGATGGGGCAGGGCCTGGGGACCTGGAGAGCAGTCCATGCCAGGGCCCCAGGAGTGAGCTGGGCAGGCCAATGACACCCCCGGGACCAGGGCAGATGATGGCACTGTGGACTGGGGGCTTTCTCTAGCACACAGAGAGCCCCCCAGAGTTCTCTGCTGGGGTTGAAGGGGCTCCAGTGAGCGCCGTCTCCACAGCCTGCAGGCTGGGGGCCGGCTCGGTGAGGAGGACGCCTGGGGTCAATCAGTAACGTCTGCCACACACTGACCATCCTGGTCTAGGAAACATGTAACGACTCAGCACCATCCCCCCTCAAAAGTGCGTAGAGCACAGTTTCGCCCTCCACCTAGGGTATGTAATTTTGAAAAAATTACTCTAGAAATTAATCAAAGGAAGTTCTTTTTTTCTTACAAAGGTATATCTATTAAGATTTAATCATTTGATTGAGTCATGTGGACTGTATCCTTCTATCTTGGTTTTTTTTTTAAGTTTATTATTATTGTCGTTGTTTGACAGTAAAAACCAATAGCTATGCTCTCAGCAAAACAAAACACATTTTTTAAAAATCACGTAAATTAGCTAACAACATTTCAAAGGTAATGCTGTTATCTATCCTTAACTCAGGCCAACTCAGGTGTGACGAGCTCAAAGGCCTCAAAGCTCAAAGGCTTCCAGGGGCTGGCCCAGCAGGGACAGGAGAACAGCGGGAAGGCCACAGGGAGGGCCAGGGACTGGGGCAAAGAGAGCCCGGGCTCCGGCCACAGGCACCTCTTCCCAGCTCTGGTGACTGGGACTGGGGCCCCCTGGGGCCAGCTCCTCCAATTTCTCAAGACAGGTTGAAATCCGAGCTGTATGGGCACACACATTGTCCAATTTCTAAAACCCTGTGTGGGCCAAATACAAACAGTGTGCCCTCTTTGGTCACACCATTGCCCCAGGTCACTCAAGGTGGCCACAGCAAAGGACATGCTGACCAGCCCAGCCTCACAGGCCTGATGGCCCACCCCAGTGAGGTCATCCAGGAAGCCTGGCATTGTTTTGCCCAGAACAAAGCCTAAAACAATGAGCGGCAATATTCTGGTCCTAGTGAAAGTGAATTGTTTGGGAAACTGTTTTCAGCATGCCATCTCTGGGGACAGGGCTTGTTATCCACCTGGGTTCAGCCTCTGTGGGCAAGCTTCTCCCTTCCCCTAATCTAACTGCAATCTCCCCACCCCACAAAAGTGCAGGTCTACCCTCAGAGTCCCCCACCTCCACTGAGAGTGCCCACCTGGCTCGGCTCAGCCTTCAACCTCCAGAAGCATTTACTTCTCCCGAAGCCTCCCAGGAAAGATCTGGCCCGGGTCCCACGGCCGCAAGGCGGGAGACCAGGAACTGCACCCAAACCCTGGGCCAAGTGACCTCTACACAGGGACCCACCAGAGCAGGCCATACTGCTTGTCTGTGGTTTGCAAAGGGAAAATGGGTGAAGGTAGGCAAATTTTGAAAGAACCGGTCCCTGGTACAGTCCTGGTGGGGAACAGGGCAGCATCTGGGCCTGATGCACAGCTGCCTTATACTCTTCTTCCCTTCGTAAGAGCATTTGTAGGTTAAAGGCCTGGGTCCCAATTTCTTATCTCCCTGGGGATGGCAGGCCTTGCCCCAAGACCCGGAGACCCCAGGCGGGCAGCAGAGATCAAACGAAAAGGAGGGCTGCAAACTGGAGGGCTGGGAGGAGCGGGCAGAAGCTGCAGAAGGCTCCCCTGTGGCAGGGCTGGGCCTGGGGAGGAGTAGAGGGGCCAGGGGAGGATGACCGGGCACCAGGTGAAGGCGAGCTGGGCACACATCATGCCCAAAACAGAGGCGCCCCAGGCACCAGTGGAGCAGGCCATGGACTCAGGAGAGGGCAGTGGGTTAGGAGTCAGAGAGCCAGGTCTAGTTTGGTTCTGGTGGGTCACGCAGGGCAGCTACTTCCCCTTTGCATCTCAGATGTCCAGAGAGAAAGCAGAGCAAAGGTGGCTTTAGCAAGCAGTAAAAGCTGGATAAACATTCACTGACAACCTACCCTAGATGCCAAGGCATGGCTCCAGGAACTGGGGGCATGGGTGTGGGCCCTGAGGAGCTGACATTCCAGAAGGAGAGACAGACACCAAACACGTATGAGTTCCTAGTTACACCCGGGCCCAGCACACAGCAGACAACCAAGCAGGATGGTCGGGGGGCACAGGGAGTCAGAGAAGCCCCTCTGGGCACTGGCTGCAGGCAGGCCCCATGCTAAGTCCTTTCAGGCACCGACTCATTTATTCCTCTTAGAAGCCTGAATGAAAGAATGAGGCCCAGGGAGGTGAGGCCGCTTGTCCAAACTGACACCACTGGGAGCTCTGCACGGCAAAGCCCTGGGGGAGCAGCGTGTGCAGAGGCCGCACTGGGCGAGGGGAAGCAGCAGAGGCGGCCGGTGTAGGAACTGAGAAAAAAGGGGGACAGGGCATGAGGTGACTGGGAGAGGAGACGAGGCTGGAGGCCAGGGTCAGAACCTAGATTTATCCAAACGGGGGTCCCTGAGAGCTTCCTTCTGCCCCGCTAAAGGCTCAGCACATTCAGCTAAAAGCCCCACGCTGGTCCCTGACCACCTAGCCAACCCAACCCTCCCACCTCCCACTCTGGGAAATTTGAGGGCCCACAGTGGGCCTTTCCCTGTAAGCAATTGCCAGTGGGGACTTTCTAGTGGCGACCTGCAGAGCCTAAGTCCTTATGGCCCAAACACCCCCCAGCCACCAGCCTCCTCATGAGCCGAGTCCCTTGGGACGGACGGGCTGAAGGTGGCGCTGGAAAGAGGAACCAGCCGCGGACGGGTGGCGGAAGTCCTTCCCCGGGGCCCAGTGACACAGAGAAGAAAATGTTCTCGTGCATCAAATCCAAATCCCGCATCCCTCCATGGGTGAGGCCCGGGGGTTTGGAAAGAACAGGGTCAGCCTTCGATGCTATCCGATCTCAGACAAGTCACTCCCCTGCCCTGAGCAGGCCCTTACTCACCGGGAGCCGGTCAGGAGGACGAGCGGTTCCGTGCTGACTGAGCAAGGACTGCGCGGCTGGCCCAGGCCCACAGTGGGGGTCACAGGGTTACCTTCATGCCCTCACAGTGCTAACATCCAGAGACAGGGGGAGGCGCTCATTTGTCAAAGTAACAGAACATTTTCTACAAGTTCATGAGGAGGACGGGAGCCCACGACTGAGTGAAGGGGGAATGAAAGAGGCTTCAAGGAGGAAGTCTCATGATGCCAGCTGGGTCGGCCCTGCACTCCGCAGGAAGGAGGGGGTCTGGGCACACTCAAGCCTCTCCTACGCCGTCTGAAGGGGCTCAAACCCCAAATGCCACTCAGCAGATTTCTAGCATACGCCACGTGCCACCATAACTGAAGCTAAGCTAAAGGAGAGAATTGGGGAAACGGAGGGGGGCCGCCATGATGCCTCCTGGGTGCTTAGGGGCCTGTTTGCAGGCCCAGGGCGGTGAGTCAGCAGGCCACAGCCTCCAGGCACTGACTCACCAACCACAAGCCTGTCACTCTGCTCCCTGTCAGCTTCCCCACCACCCCAGGCCTCAGCCTGGTTTTGCCGGAAGTGGGGGTGGGGTGAAGTCAATCAGGATCCTGAAGCAGGCTCTGTGGCACCCAGAATTATTTCTGGAGGCCACAAAAAGAAACATGAGAAAAAAAGCTTAGTTTTTATTTCCTCAAACTTCCCCTTTTAAGCCACCCTCCTCTCATGGGCTGTGAAAAGCAAACAAAGAGCCCTGGCCAGGCGGCTCAAGTTGGTTGGAACGTTATCCCATACACCAAAAAGTTGCGGGTTCAATTCCTGGTCAGAGCACATGCTGGACTTCAGGTTTGTGCCTGGTTGCAGTGCATGCAGGAGGCAACTAATCGCTGTCTCTCACATCGTCGTTTCTCTCTCTCTCTCAAATCAATAAACATATCCTCAAGTGAGGATTAAAAAAAAAGTGGACCAAGAGCAGCGTCTCTCTCACTATACAGAAACTGGAGACAGGCCCTGGGTGACAAGGGCGGCTGATGGCATGCCTATAGCACATTGCCACTCAGAGCTCAGCCACTCCCAGCCAACCCTGTGGCCAGAGCTCTGCGGGAAGTCACAGTTCTGTGGAAACCAGCCGGGCCACTCTGCTCTGGGGCCGTGGGCAAGTCGCCTCTCTCATCTCAGCGCTGCCCTCTCTAAGGTGGGTGTAGTATCTTGTCTACGGGTCTGAAAACTCCCAGCTCAGTAAATATTTGCAAAAAAGCTCCCTGTTTTCACTGTTCCTCTTTTAAACATGTTTCTAGTCAATGAAGAAAGACCTTCGTCTTCCTTCCTAGCTCTATCCTTACCTCACCCTAACTTAGAAATTTAGCGCAAGGACAGTGTGGTGCCTGTAGAATGAAGCAGCCTGGGATTTAGCAAGACACGGGGTGATCAACTAGCAATGTCTGCCATCCCTGCCCCTGTTTCAGAGCAAAGGACTGGTAGTCTGAACTCACTTATTTGGAAGTCAAGCTTCAGGTGTCTTCCACCCTCCAGAGAGCCCCCAAGATCCCCAGGGACTACTAAAGCACAGCTTGGCTCATGCTGTCCCCAGCTAACTCACAGGCAACAAATGTCCCAGGATAAAGGACTCTGGTGCCATGCCCAGGCTTCACGGGCCATGCCACAGTCACCTGTCCGTAGCGTAATTATCTGTTTGCCCCTCTGATGCCTAGGGCCTGCTTCCTGACAGCACCTGGCACTGTGGATATTTATCAGGCAGATTTAGGGCTCAAGACTCTGGAGACGCTCAACGTAGGAGTAAGTATCTACCTCATAGCTGTGAGCGCTCCGCGATCAGGGCGACAGCAATGGCAGACGTTTAAGACACGGGCAGGGAGGTCGACAGAGGAAGGGTGGGCCCCGCTGACTCTGCTGGAAAGACGTGTGTTCCCAGCACCTGAGCACAGTTCCCCCCAAGTGGTACGAAAGTCTACAAACCTTTGCCATTTTTTGAGAGGTGAGCCCCCAAGCTTTAAAAAATCAATTTTCATTACGCAATCTGTTCCCTGAGCATCTTCCAAAATGATTTTGAGGTGAATTCTCCTAATCCCCTAAAGGTTGGCCAAGTGCTGGGGGAGGCTGCTGGATCCCGCACGAAACCCAAAAGCTCAAAACAGGTCCTCAGAGGTCTTGGCGTGTGCAAACGCAAGCCCACTTTCTAGATGAGGAAACAGAGGCCTGGGGCCCAGAGCAGAGCGACGACAAGAGACACCAGCCTCTTCCACAGATGGACCGTCAGAGCCGCAAGGAATGGGGTTCCCAGAGGGGAAATGGAAGCTGGAAGGAGGTGGTCGAGGGCAGGCACACTCTTGACATCCCCAACCTGGTGGAATACAGCAGGTGCCAGAGGCTGAAAGGAAAGCTTATTTCAGACCTGGGTGTACTGGATTCATATCTAATTCCGTCCGGCTGGCAGATGTTGGTGCAGCAGCAGCAGCGACCTCCAGGGCTACAAGACAGTGCCTAACAGCAGCTACCGCTCAGTGAGAAGAAAAACCAGCATTCGAATCCACACCAGGGTCTGGGTTGAGCTCAAGGAAAGGCAGGTATCTCGCAGATGTGGTCTCCCTACACGTGCAGACCACCCCCCAGGGCAACCCGACAACCTCCAACTCCCTCGGGCTCTCAATGCAGTTCCCTTGCACGTGGAGGGCTTCTGCGCGGAGTGAGGGATGCAGCACTGCCTCCTTAAGGCTGTCATGCACGCAGCCTCGGAGAGCAAGGCCACCCCAGCCATTGGAAACTCCACGGCGGGGTGCGCTGGACTCTGCCACGCTTGTGTCTAGCAATCCCCACCCCTGGCTGTGTCGCCCTCAGTTCCAGAACCAGCAAGACTCCCAGCTGCTTGAAGAATCTCTAAATTTTCCCATCTGGAATCCAAGGCTCATTGTACTTGCTTGCCCCTGTCCACAAGCTCTGCCGCTTTGTTTCTCCTCTTCCCCATGAGTCTCGGGCCTCCTTGTTGCCCCCAGCACGACCCCATTCATTCCTGTGCTTTGTGGGTTCATGGGGCGGTGGGTCCCACCCACCCTGAAGACCTGACCCAAGTGCTACCTCCTTCAGGAAGCCTTTCCTTCCCACCCCACTCTCTCCCCTCTCCTCCTCTGGCCTGCATCATCGCACTGTCCACCAGGCACTGGGCTCTTGCTCAGAACTGTATGACTCTGGACAAATTCAAAGTTCTCCCGGGACTGGGGCTGAAATGGCCGGTTCCTGGCCCCACCCCAGACCTACGAAATCTGAATCTTCAAGGCTGTTAAACCGGCCCCCAGCTCCAGAATGAATCCTAGAATCAGGTGATGTTGGGAACAGTGGTGCGAATGAACTGGAAACACTTGGTAAAATGTATAACAAAAAGCGACCAATAAAAAAGACTGTGAGTAGCTGATAGTGTCCAAGAGCACGCGTGGTGTGCACACGTGTGTACACATGGATGTTCTCTCCTGCCAGGCAGCTGGGGGCTGGGCCTGGCTCGGCTTCATTCCCACCAGCCCCAGCAGGTCCGGGACCTGCCCCAATAACCACTTGCGTAGACTCGACAGTCTGCTGTTGGTTCTATGCCCTACTGCTGCTGCTCCTTATAGGTCCCCTGGGGGTGGGTGCTTTTGTCCCCAGTTTACGGATAAGGAAACTGTGGCTCAGAGAGGCAATAGGACCTGGCCCAAGGTTACCCAGGGAGTAGCAGAGGCAGAATTTGAACCCAGGACAAGGCCAACACTCCAACACCCTTGTTCTGCTTGATCAAGTAAAAAGGGGCTTGAGAAAGGCAGGTGAGGGCTGGCAGGTGGACTACCTGGGGCTGGGACACGCATCAGACCCCCCGCCCAGAGGAGAGCATGAAGGGAGCCTGGATCCGGCGTCCAGCTGCACAGGCCTCAGGCGGCGTCTCCAAAGACAGGAATGAAGAGCAGGGGTATTGCCTGGGACTTGGGGACCTCCCTGGCTGTCACCCCCACAGAGGGGGGAGTCATTTTTCCCTAAAGTAGACACAGCAGGTAGGGCTTTCCCAAAACGAGAAACACCTAAAATGCCACCTCCCCAAGCTCACGGAACAGCAGGAAAGGCCCCAGGAGGCCCTGGAGAGGCCTCAGCTCTTTCAGTGATCGACCACTGCTTGGCCGAGGCAAGGCCCGCCCCTCTCTGGGCTGGGCTGGGCTGTGGACCAGGCGACCAGCAGGCGCCAGTGACCTGGAGGTGTGCAGAGACACACACACGTAACCCTCTCTCTGCACTTCGTAAATAAACCTCTGCCTTGATTTTTCAAATACAGAATGGGGATAGTGACGGTATCTGCCTCTGAGGGTTACAGGGTCCAAGGAGCGAGTCTGTGTGGACCGCCAAGACTAGCTCCCAGACAGAGTGTCAGACACAGAGACGATGGCCAGATTCACGCACTCTCTCTGAGACCGGCGACCGCCTGGACTTGCAGTCTAGGGCCTGCGGGGCAATGCCAGGCCCAGGGACCAGACGCAGGCTAGCCATCTCTGAGATGAGGGCCGGCACCCCAACACCCACCCTGGCCTCCTCCCGGCTGCCGCTTCCCTCCTATTCCAACTTCGTCTCCTCTTCCTCAGTGGGGTAGGATGGGGAGCCCCGGGTACCACCTCCCCCCCGGAATTTTGCTGGCTGACAGTCAATGTGGGTGCCATGGGCTGGTGGCTTCCTGGGATTTGAGAGCGAACATGGGAACCTCCTGTCACCTCCCCTCCCAGGCCTCAAGATGAAGTTGGGAGAATATTTCAGATAGCTGCCCGTGGAAGGACAGATGGCAGGAGGAGGGACAGACAGCTAGACCAGCGCCTGCAGCCCCCATGCCAGGTGCTGGTGATGTTCTGGCCCTCGAGGCTGCGGTAACTGCTAAGCCAGGAAGGTGGATGTTTCAGGGCTTGAGAGCTGACAAAGGCTTTGCTGTGAAAGTTGCCGGGAAAGGGGATAGCACAGTGACCTCGGCAACTTGGGGGGGTGAGTGCAGCCCAGCTACTTGGAGCAGAGTGGCCAAGGGGCCTCCCTCCCTGCTTCCTTCCCACTGGTCACAGATGGAGACTCTGGGCAGCTGTGAAAAAAACCTTCAGGAGAGGCAGGTGGCCTCGCTGGTGACCCCAGGATGGCTGCAGCTGCAGAAATCAGATACATGACCCCTCAACTACTCCTGGCAGCCTCAACACTCCAATGGTCACTGTACACCTGAGACCCTTCACCGGGTAGTCACTGAATGACACAGCAGCCCAGGCTTCCAGGCCCAAGTTCACAGATAAGGAGATTGAGGTCTGAAAGGGGAAGAGGGCTTGCCAGGATGCTCAGGCTGCTAGGGACCAAATTCTGACTCTGCTGTGTGGCCCTGGGCTGCCTACTATGCCTCAGTTTCCTCAGCTAAAAATGTAGCTGATCCCAGGGCTACATCAACCTCCCAGGGCAGAGGGGTGATCACATACACTGACACAGGTAAATGCTCAGCTCAGAGCCGGGCACACTGACAGGTCCATGTTAAGGTGCTGCGCATGCGGGTGAACATCGATCCCCCGGGGCAGATCTCGGAGCAGGGCCCACTGTTAGGAAGGCGAGACAGCAGCGGTCATTGCAGTCGCTCTCAGAGCTTCTACTCCATCCATGGCTGTCCAGCGCCAGGCCTCTGCCAACCCGGGTGAGCCTTCACCATTCCCAAGTGCAACGAGAAAGCCAAGGGCAGGGGGCCCAGGGGGGTTGTGTGGGCACCTTTCTTAAACCCTGTCAGCCCTACCCACTAACACTGCAGCCTTCCTTCTTTGGGGGGAAGCGGTGGCAGGGGGGGCAGTAATTTAAAATGTCATTTCTTTCACAACATCACAGTGAGAATAGATGGCATCTTTTTAAAAACTGCCATTAAGTGGTAAAATAAAAAGTTTACCAGCCCCAGGGTAGGCCATGCCACGCCTCCGCCCCGATTTCTGAATGTGTACTAGTTCATGAAATTCAATACTGTCAGCTGGCCTCATGTGCCTGATTTACAGGTGGGGAAACTGAGGCCTAAGCATAAGAGCTTCAGTCTCCAGTGTTTCCGCTCTGGACTCTGCACATCCAGGTCCCTTTCCGGCCTGCTCCAACTCTGGATGTTTAGGACCCAATCCAACCCCTTATTTATTTGGGGATCTCTTTTCCAGGCCCAGGGACATCAGAGCCCCAAATCCCACGGAGGTCCTTGACCTCAAGGGAATGCCGACCTGCCTTTAGTCAACTCAGGGGCTGAGAGGCAAGAATTTGGACTGAGGGGGTGGGTAGGCAGAGGGTCCCACTGGTGGTCGGGGGTGGACAACCTGGACAAGCGGTTCCCAGCACAGGGAGCCACGCCCAGGTCTAAACTGGACACCTCTGAGGAAGCCCCTGTTCCCACCAGACCCACAGCGGGACACTCAGGTCAGAACTCAGACGCACCTAAAGGCTCCCGCATTTGTCCCCCGCTCCCTCTCCCACTCAGGCAGACTCCCTGAGCAAAGTGCCTTAGATGTATAGAAAACCCCCAACTGCACGGCCCATTCCAGAGAGAAATAACAGCTCCCTGGGCCGGGCACCCAGGTGTGCCAGGCTCAACACCTGATATTTGGGTGCAGTGATTTACCCAGTCCTCATCTGGGACTGCAGTAGTTTACCAGATCCACTCTATGAGATGAGGGATCTTACCCTATGACGTTCAGAGAGGTTGAGTGACTTGACCAAGGTTGCACAGCCAGGAAGAGGCCAGGCTCCAGAATCCTGGGTTCTCAGCCACTGGGTCTGGGGCACCTCCTGGCTTTTACACCAGAAAGTTCCCCTATTCACCTGACACAGAAGGAAACTGAGGCTAGCAGGAGGCAGAGGTGTCATTTTGCAAATTAGCCAGCTGGATTAGGATCTAGGTCTCTTAAAGGGCCCAGATCACAGGTATTTTCGCACCTCCAAGGATGAGGCTGCAGCCAGCCTCCAGGCGGAAGAGCAGCCACCAAAACACCCACTTAGCTGAGGCTTTGTACTAAGTGCTTCACAGAGATCTTCCCATTTAATTGTGTGTGCCTGCTGGGATGGCTAAATACTGGCCCCTCAGCCCAGGAAGAGCTTTTAACTATTTAAATTCAGCCTGCCCATAGCAATTAGGTAGCTATGTCCAGGGGTGTGGCTAATCTCAAATGAAGAAGGAAGGGGTAGGATCCAGGGGTTCTGTCTTCAAGCCGCACCCCCCACCCCTCGGTCATTTTTGGAAATGGAACTGCCCCCTTCCACCTTTTTCCCTCCCTGGCAGCCTGGAAAGCACCCCCCACTGCCACACCTCCCTGAACTTTCTCTCACCCTGCCCTCCAGCAAAGTGTCCCGTCCAGGACTTAATCAGCTTATTCATCCTGTAGATGGAGATCTGAAAAAGTCTCCTTTTACTGCTTGAGGGCAAGGTACCCGAGATTTAGGCCACAGCTATAAATAGTTGAGAAATCTGTCCTTTTTAATTGACTCATCTATTTACTTGGTCAATCAGCTCCTGCTGACCCCCAGATGGCCCAGTTCTAAATAACTCCTGCCCAGTGCTGTCACTGGAGAGAAGGGACCCTACAGGCCTCTCCAGCTCTGTCCTCTGAATTGCCCCCCACAGGCACCCCCACACCCCTTGAGACTGTTCTCCAAATACACTTGCCTAGTTTCACTTTTGCCTGTGCTGTGTCACCATAAAAGATTTTAGTTGGGACCTAACTCTGCCACTTGCCAGCTGTAAGAAGTGGTGACTTCAGGAATGTCACTTCCCCCTGAGGCCTCAGTTGCGTCATCTGCAGAATGGGGCACCTCATAGCACACAAGGGAAGGTACAAGGAAGTGCCTGGATACGGGATCGGATTTGCTCTCAGTGTGGCCCTGAATGAAGACCAGCCACTCTCACTTCACGCAGCTAATAAACTCTGCCTACCCCCCTTCCTGGCATCCTCCACAGCTGAGAAACGCAGACATAAACAGCCAGGGCTGATCTGTCCTGAAGGGAAAATACCAAATAAACAGCTTCTCCATCGGTGTTTTGTGTCAAACAAGCAGCCAGTTCACTGGCACTGCCACCCCCTCCCAAGGCACGTCATAGGCTTCAAAAACCACGTGAGAGAGGCAAAACTAGGTTAGACATCTCATCAGAGTGGGTTTCCTCATGGGACCTCTGGCCGCGCCTGTGATTCTCCCGCAAGCGTGTCTGGGTGAGAACTGAGCTTTGTTTTTCTTCCTGAGCAGAAGCCAGTTGTCAAAACAACTACAACAGCTACAACACCTTTAAGGGGCACCTGGAAGCATTAAATAAGACATCTGGTTTCAGGCTGTTCCCCAAAGTGAATCAAGACCGACCACTCAGCAGGGCATTTGGGGTCAGCCGGCAAGAGCACGCCACCCAGCTCCTCTCCCTCCCCCTGAACAGGACGCCCAGACGTGCCACCCGCTTATGACATGGGCAGCGTGCGCGCCACGTCTTCCCTCTGCCCTGCCTTTTCCTGGGCGGTTTCCCTGCCAACAGTGCCCTTCTGGTCTGTGCCCACCTGGCGAGAGCCTATTCAAGGCCTTTGGGAAAGATTTTCAAACTTTGTGCGCCCACAGCATCTGCAAGAGATGCCACCAATGGACACCTGACCTGTCTCCCCGACGGCCTTGGGAGTGCTCAGCCCGGGCAGAGTGAGACTCACTCGCCTCTGGGTCCCCAGGACCCCACCAGGACCTGAGCCCCAGGAAAAGCCCGTAACTCTCTGATGACGGAATGAACAGGCTTCCCGTTCTCAGCTTTCAGATGTTCAGAGGTTTCCCCAAACTTCCCTGGCATTAGTAATTCTCACCTGGGCCTTCCCCTCACTCAGCAGGGCTGGAATGGGGTTTGAAAACGTGTGAATTTCTCAAATGGCCACAGGGAAAACAAATGGTCTGCAACCTGTGACCTTAAAGCGCAGGGGGCTATTGCATCTCTGAGATGATGGACGCTAACTAAATAAACCTACGTGGGAGTCACCTCACACACGTGTCAATCAAACCACCATGCTGTGCGCCTCCAGCTTACACAGCGATGCATGTCAGTTATTTCTCAATAAAACTGGAAATAAAAACTCATTTATGTCCACATATTAGTCTAAAAAACTGACACTATGTCTTATATTTGTATCACCAACATCTGCCATACTGTTCATGAATATGAAATAAAATTAATTTACTTAAAAAAAAAAGTGAGGGGCAACCCTCCTCCCCAGACGCATGTGGCAGGCCCTGCCCTCGGCCGGGACTTTCAGGCCGGGCCCCAGAGGTCAGCTGGCCACGGAAGGGCCGACGTGTGGGAATCGGGGCCTTCGGAACACAGGGGACCGTCCAGAGCTTCGCCTTTCCTAGTTTTGTCTTCTAGGGTGAGAATTTCATCTTTTAGGGTGACTAAATTGTCCCTGAACGCCCTTTATTATGGCCATTATTGATAAGACACAATAATAAGAAATATTTGCATGAAGCTTTTCCATATACCAAACTGCTTTCTCCTACATGTGCTGGTTAACCCAGTGGGTGTCACGGTCGTTGTTGTATGGATGGGGCAACTGAGGCCCCGCAGGAGATGGGCCCTGAGGGACATCACACAGCCAGGATGCAGCAGAGCAGGGACTCCTCTCGACAGCACCAGGACAGGAAGGGTGGCTCTGAGAGGAGCAGAGCCCTGACAGTTCCAGGTGCTGTGTGACCTTGGGCCATTCGCTGCACCTCTCTGAGCCTCTGGAGGCTCATTATAAAGAAGCATGTATGGGAAGGCGGAGGCAGACAGGGTCATGAGAAGGAGGGCTGGCTCCCATTCCCAGGCCACTTCCTTCCTCCACCCTGAGACAAGACCTGGTCTCCTGGTCATGCACAGTGACTAAGTTTTGGGGGCCCCTGTCTCACTGGGCAACTGAGTAATGGTTTATGTAATCATTCATGTCTCTACCACCTGCTCTGTTCCCTATTCTATCCCCACTACCCAGCACTGTGCCCAGTATACAGTGGGAGCTCAATAAAAACTGAGTAAGTGAATAAATGATGCTTCATAAATGACTCTTCATTCAGATTTGAGAGGTCATCACAGGACAGGAGAGAGTCTAGGAGGAATAACCAGGAAGGGGCAACAGGGGCCTCCTGGGTAGCACCCCAGGGAAGGAGAGGGCAGGTGGGGAGCCCGAAAGCCCACCGGTCCTGTCTCCTACCATGTGCGGCCACGGTGCCACCACCAGGCACCTCTGCGGGCCCGGCTTCTTCGCCCACAAGGCAGAGAACATTGAAACCTTCTCCCAGGGCCGTCTCAGCTCAGATGAGTTCCAGGGCAGGGGAGGTGCTCAGTAAGCATCTCTACGTGAGAACAGGACTTCGTAAATCAACTTGGCTGACCCTTCTGGTGCCTATATGAGGAGACAGAGGCCCAAGGCAGCAGCGTCTTAGAGTCTCACAGCAAAGAGGGTCGGGGCCGGGGTGACAGCCACTGTAACTAGATTCATGGGGACAATCTGAAACTTCAAGAAGCAGTTCGTCATGGTTTCCATGGGAATGACCTCCCTGGGCTGTTGGATAAATAAAGGCTGCAAAGGTAAACTTGTCAGATTTAGCAAATGCTGCACGGGACATACTTAGACTAAAAACATGACTCATTGTTTATCTGAAATTTGAATTTAACTGGGCGCCCTGCATTTTATTTGGCAACCTAATCCACAGTGTCTGGACGTGTTATCCACCCCTAAAGCCAGCACAAAATAGGAGACCAGGAAATAAATGGAATCGAATCCTCCAGCTGCATGGTCTGAAAACCTCCACCGGCGTACAAATTGAGTGGGTTGGGACTGAAGACCACACATTCTGCCCTGACCAGTGTGGCTCACTTGGTGGGGCGTCATCTCACAGACCATAGGTTTAATTCCCAGTCAGGGCACGTGTCCAGGTTCCAGGTTCAGTCCTGGCCAAGGTTTGCACGAGAGGCAACTGATTGACGTTTCTTTCTCACATTGATGTTGATGTTTCTCTCCCTCTCGCTCCCCCTCCCTTCCCCTCTCTCTAAAATCAATGAGCATGTCCAAGCACTAAAACACACACACACACACACACACACACTGGTAGCCACACTCCTTTTCTCCTCACCACCCAGAGGAAGCCTCTTGCTGTGCAGACATTTCACCACTTTTGGCTCCTCTGTTTCTACATTTTTTCCAAAGCAGGTGTCCACCGCCAAGGACATCATGTCATGTGGACCATCACACTCCACATTCCCCTAGCCTGTCCCCTCAACAGGCATAGCTAATGGGCCGCAGCATCCTTCCCACTGGTCAGGGCCCAGCCTTAGACTCCTCCCCCGGACCCAGTCCCTCTCTGGGCCCCAGTAACTTAATGGGCAAGAGAAAGATTTCATGTCTGAGAGACGGTCAGGGCAGGCAGGACCCAGAAAAGACCAGGGGGACAGCAAGACAAGCAGAGGCTCACAGCACCCCTTGACCCTGAAAACATGACCAAGAACTTCATCCCTCACTGTGGCAACACAGCAGTCCTGGTGGGACCCCACGGACCGAGAGCTCAGGAGGAGAAGAGAAGATGGGAGGATTTGGGGTGAAGACGGGAAATGTGCAAGGTGAGGTGGGACATGAGTCAGGGATGGGAATGAGGGGCAAAGGGGTAGAGGAGCAGATGACCCCAAACTACCTGTGGCTGTTCCTAGGGACAAAGGCAGGAGCATGAGAAGTGATTTTTAGACACTGAGGTGTCCACACAGACCACCCCCCAGAGGTGTGCCACTGAGCTGCCAGGCCGGAGTGGGGGCCGACCCTCCTCCTAAGCACCTACAGACAGGAAGAGGGCAGTTCACTGTTGTCCATTTTACAGTAAACCCCCAGCTCAGGGAGCGAGAACCCTCACCCCGGAGTGCCCCGCTCCTGAATGGCAAAGCAAGAGTCACATTCAAAGTTCAGCACTGCCGCCCCAGCAGCTGCCCTGGGGAAATGATTCCAGCCCCATATTTTAGGTGAGGACACCAGGTCCCACAGGAGGCTCTGGGGCCCTTCCCTGGCTGGGTCTGAATACAGACTGTGAAAAAAAAAAAAGGGATTCTATGGAAAGTAACCTCGCAGGGTGATCTGATCATAAATTCACACCCCAGGCCTGTAACTTCTTTACTGAAAGGTTTTTAAGCAAGCCCTGTCCTTCTCTTCCACCCTGCTCTTCCTGAGTTATGTCTTTTATAATAACTGGTGATCTAGTAAGTAAGATGTTTCTCTGAGTCCTGTGAGCCACCCTAGCAAAGTAATAGAACCCAAGGACCAGGTCATGGGAGCCTCCAATCTCGAGTCAGTTGGTTAGAAGCCCAGGTGACAACCTGGACTGGCAACTGGGGTGTGAAGGGGGGGAGGGCAAACGTGTGGACTGCGCCCTTAATTAAGTGGCAGCTGGCACCACCCTGGGTAGACGGTGTCAGAATGGAGTGGAATGTTAGGACACCCGGCGGTGTGGGAGAATTGCTTGGCGGTGTGGGAAAGCCCCCACACCTTAGAATTGGAACCCCTTTCCTTGAAGAGATCCCTGACTAAGAGCCAAGACAAGAAGATACACCCAGGCGATCTTCTCTCTCCCCTGGGGACCCGAGCTTTCCTGGCACAGGTGTGACCAGAAACGGAGGCCCTGGATTGCCCTGCTCATCCCGAGGCCTCATCCCCCAGCAGCTGTGAAGAAGACTACACACCAAAGACGTGGGCTAAATCCCAGGCTCCCGGTCCTGACACGTGGCTGACCTCGAGTTGGCCACGGCCCTTGTGAGCCTCAAATTTCTCACCTGTTCCACGGAGACAGTAATAACTATGCTGTAAGATAATATAAGTGTTCAAGATGGAAAAGTTTTTTGAGAACTGTGAAGGGCGGCTCAATCTATTATTGTCTGTATATTCAGACTATCCTGGGGTAGACGTGTCGGAAATAATTACGATAATGGCAGCCGTCCACACAGTGATTACTATAACTACCATTTGTTAGCTGCTACATGTCCCTCCGTGTACTGAGAACTTTCATAGTTTTTCTTCCCTGGTTCTCACAGCAACCGGAGAAGGGAGATCCTACACCATTCTGTATCACGTCCCCTTTGTCAGAAGGCTTGGGCCCAGAGGGGTTGGCTGACATGACCTCAGTCACACAGTAAGGCAGAGGTCAGACGACATTTGCACCCAGACTCACAGGACATCCGAGCTAAGAGCTTACCCGCACCTCTCTTCTCTCTAAAGGGTGTATTTATCCTCGGAGTCTGGCCCACTATTTATAGCATTTCTTGTTTACTTTTTACTTTCTTCCCCAAATGAGGAAGACTAGCTAGCAGACGGGAGCCGGTTCTCTGGGGTGGGTTGTTTAAACCCTCTGTTTCCTGAAGCCCCGAAGGCAGGGACTCCCCGAGGAAGGGCCGCCACTCCCTCCCGATGCCTCAGGGCTGTCATTCCAGGTAATTTCTGGAGGGTCAAAACTTTGGCAACACTGTGACCAGCACCGTGAAAATGCACAGGCCCTTTGGGCTGGCAACCCCAGTGTGCTGCCCAGCCCGTGTGTAAGCTGTTCGCCGGCCCCAGTTTTGCAAGAAGAAAAAGTTCCGGAGGTGGGTTGCACAACCCTGTGACTGCACACAACACAGCGAAACGGTAAACTTCAAGATGGCCAGGACAGCCAACGGTACGTGACGTGTGTCTTACCACGGTTAGAAACGGAAAGGAAAAGAAGATGTTCACAGCGGAGAGGTTTACGAGAAAGAGAAACTGCAACAGTCCCATTCCCATCGCTGGGGAGTTCATTAAATACATGACGATTTGCCCAACAAATAAAAAACAATTTGAACTGGGGGGCGGGGGGGGGGCAACAAACTGCCATGCCTGGACCAGATCCAACACTTCTGTTTTTGTAAATAAAGTTTTACTGACACAAAGCTACACCCATCATTTGCATACTGGCTTTGGGGGCTACCTGCAGCAGCAGCGGCGAGCCCCCACGGCCCCCACACAGAACACGCACTAGCTGACCCCTAAAGCAGTTCGTGGGCCCCTGACTGAGAAGACCCAGGACCCAGAAAAATGCTCAGAAATATGTGAGGAGCGGTGGTGCTGGGGCGGGGGGAGGCGAGTTGGCTCCCAAACACAGCCAAGCTAAGGGCTCAATTTTCACAGAAAATTTTAAAATTTAAAATAACATAGGGCTATATGGTAGGCTGTCAAACAGACGTGAGCAGGGCAAGGATGATGGGCCAGGTCCAGAAGGTCACCGGGGAGCGGGGGAAGCCCCGGGAGCTCAGCAATGGGCAAAGCTGGAGCTTCGCCCCCAGGGTGACCTTCTCTCCCCTGGCCAGTGTGTGTAGACCCTCTGACCTTTCACACACTGCTCCTGCAGTCCAGACCCTCCCCTGACCCCTGACCTTCCCTCCCCTGGCACGTAGCTGGTTGTAGGGCAGACCCCTTGGAGGGACAAGGGCCCTACGAGTGGCCTCATGCAACTCCCAGGTGGGCCCTTGCTGACACTCCCTCCAGCATTTACCCCCAGGGATGGCATCGAGGCCTCGGTTGTGTTTCAGCTCCAGGCCCAGAAAAACAGCAAACCACACAAGCGATGGAATGGCTGACATCAGCACCAGCTGCAGACTAATGACAGCTGATGAATATTCTATTGGGATCCTCCCGAGACCTCCAGATAAATACCCGAGATCAGGCGTGTCCAACCTTCTGGCGTCTCTGGGCCACACTGGAGGAAGAGTTGTCTTGGGCCACACATTAAAGACACAAACCCTAACAAAACTGATGAGCAAAAAAAGTTCCGTGCACAGTATTCGCGATACCCACTACCACAGATAAGCCAAAAAGTCCTCATATAATAACCCAAATTATGCAGCGGCCCTTTTGATAATCTTTTACAATCTTCAAGCAGGTCCCAAATGTGTAATCAATACAGAAAATGTAATATCTAAGTAATAAAACTTAGTAATAAAACTAAGTAATGTTTTAAGTAAATTTGACTTTGGATCAAGTCGCATTCATAGCTATCCTGGGCCGCAGGAGGGCTATGAATGTTGGGCACCCCGCTGCCCTGGATGGAGGACCCCACGAAGCTCTGGCACCCACCCCCACCCCACCCCCTTCCCCAGGCTCCTTTTCCTTGTCTCTTTCCTAAGCTCCAACGGTCCTTTTTGGGGGAGGCCTCTATAACTTGTTTACTGAGCCCATTTCTTCTACAGCTCACTTCTTCTGCCTCTGTGACTTTCTAAATAAAGTTCCACTTACAGTTTGGGTCTTGGCTCTGCATTCTTTCTTAGCCAGAACTCAAGTACCAAGGCTGCGGAACCCAAGTCCGGCCTGACTCCACGGGTCAACACCTGGTGCCGGTCTCGCCGCCAACCGCGTATTTCCGGATGGCGGAAATGGGCATAAATTTTACTTTCTTTTTTTGACTTTTCTGTGCTCTCCAAAGTTTCTGTATTAAAGATATTACTTCCCAACACTCGAAGAAATGATAATTATGTGATGCGATGAAAGGGTTAGCTAATAACACAATGGCAATCAATGCCGCAACACAAATGTATCAAATTAATATGATGTACACCTTAAACTTACACAATGTTTTTCTATGTCAAATCTATGTCAATTTTTAAATCAGGTAACAAACCACGAGTACCATTCTCACTGCCTTGGCTCTTAGAGGGAGCTGTGCTGACTTTGCGGCTTTGAACGTGTCGCAGGTCTCAATATTAACGCAGGTCTCAATATTAACGGCCTTTCCTGGCCAGCAGACAACCTGGAGGGGCAGGGGGAACGCCCCATGGGAATTCTCTGGACAAGTCCAGACAGGTTTCCCTCTTGCTAAATTTATCCCAGACACCCAGGAGGGTGGATCTGACATTCAGCTGGGGGTGGGCGGGGCACACTGGGGAATCCTGTGGGAAGAGATGAGAATGTATTGGGATTCTCGGGACCACCACATTTTGCCATGTATCATGCTCACTCTTTTGCCCGAATTTTTTAGAGAAAAATAAGGATGTGCATTATACATGAGTAGCACTCGCCCATATCTACATAAATGTTTTTAATTTTTTATTTATGCTTATGCACCAGAAGTATAACTCTAGAAAGCAATAACGATATCCGAATGCAAAATAATACCCTGGAATACGATCATTGGCTTTGTTTCCAAATACAAATAAACAAATAATTGAATTAAAAAATTAAAACAAAAGATATTTTTTCCTGAAAGTTTGGGCCAAAATCGTGAGTGCGCATTATACATGGAAAAATACGGTAATTTTGTTGGGCTTCTTGAGTGCTTCAAAACTTCGCGGAGATGACAAAGTGACCATGACCCCTGATCCGGCACTTGCTGCCTTTCTGACACTTTTGGGCTCTGTTACTGTTCCAGGTTCCAGGTTCCAGGTTCCAGGTTCCAGGTTCCAGGTTCCAGGTTCCAGGTTCCAGGTGGGGAATCTGAGGCTCAGAGATTCAGTGACTCTCCCCTCAAGGTCACTCAGCTGGCACAGGATGGAATCAGGATTTGAACCCAGAACTGTCTGACTCTAGCTCCATCAGGAATACTAAATATTTTGGCTGGTTCTTTAATAACTCTGAGTCTGCTGAACAAACATCACACACCATCTCCTCTGGCCTGCGCACTACCCAGTGAGGAGATTGTATATGATTGTCAGCTCTTTTCTCAGAAGGAATCTGGCGAGCACGCCAGGAGGGCCGCAACCCAGCAGTGCTCAGACTTCAGGAATGACAGCTTCTGTTCTCGTTGCCTACCATGTCACAAGTAAACCCAGGAGGGCTGCTTGAAGGGGGCATCGAAAGGCCTGAGAGCAAACCCACCTCTCAGTTTCCACTGCCTCTCCTGTAAAATGAGCTCCCACCCCATGTGGATGGGTCAGCAAGCCTTGGAAGAGAAGAACAGTGGCTGGTTTCTATTTGTTTGTTTCCTATGAAGTCGCCAGCCCTGGTGGGGGCCAAGCCCCTAGCACAATATTCTCTTTATCTCACATTCCAGCTTCTCAACAGCAGGCACCTGGATTCCAGCTGCCTGGGCTACTCATTAACCAGGACTGAGCCTCAGGAAGGGGCTGAAGTGGGAGTCTGCTCCCAGCAGGGGAGGGACAAGGGAAGGCAGTGCTGGATGACGCTGGCATTAGGGTCAGATCAACCGGAGTTCAAATCCTTCCTAACTGTGTGCCCTTTGGGAGAGTCAACTCCCCTCTCTAAGCCTCAGCTTCCCTCTGTGCAGGGAGCTATCTGTGCCCCCCTCACAGGGCTCCCGTGAGGAGTGTGGGAGTCTGGGAAGAGCCTAGTAGTGCCTGATCCAGAATAAATGCCCGATAAATGTTATGTCGTTTTTACAAAAAGAATAACAACACCCAAGTCATAGGAGTGTTGTAGAGTAGAACACACTAGTGTACATTAACCCCCAGCACCACACTCAGCATGCTGTTCAAGAGTTAAATGTTAGCAAGTATTCTTATTGACATTTACGATGTTTGCGGCGATGACTCTGGAGATGACATGGAGTGGGACACAGCTCCATGCTGACCGGCAGCTGGACAGGGCGCTGTCCTGAGCCACCAGGGACACACCTATCTGCCTGTCCACATCTGACGTCACAGCATGAAGAAGTGGACAGAGCACCCGGGCGGGGGTGGGGGGTTCTTCACGACAGGGATAGACTCAGGCCCACCACTGGCAGCAGCAGGACAGGGGTCTTCCAGCTTCTCCTAGTTCTGGCTTCCAGGTGTCCCCAAGTCAGCCAGCACCCAACCCTGGACCCGTGAGGGCTTGGTCAGGGGCATCGCCTCCTCCCCCCCACCCCCCAGGAGAAATCACTGCCCAGGAAGCCAGGATTTTCCAATTCCAGAGCAGAATCTACTAATGAGTTATGGAATCAACGAGGAGGGTCAGGGCTATCGTCTTTACACAAGAGCCCAGAAGAGAACAGAACGCACCGATGGCGAGGACGTGAGTTATGATTTCTGAAACTGTGGTTTCATTTTCACGCGTGTGTACATGTGTGAGCACATGTGGCGTACTGTCACAAAGTGTATTTCTTACTGAATGTCACAACTAAAACACTCTGAAAGCCCGACAGTGAGAACGTTTTAAATCACAGTAAAGAAGACATCTGCAGAAAAGTGACTGATCAGGTTTCTGCCCCATTAAACCCCTTTGAAAAACACAGTCATGGTCCCGAACTAAGGAGGGAAAAGAAGCTTCTGTAAATATCAGGGCACGATCAGCAAAAGCTAAACGTCATCTGGCCTGTAGATTAGATAACAGAACTGTCAATGTTAAAAGTCCTGGGGTTGATAATTATGTGTGCTTACATAAAAGAATGAATGGCCTCACTCTTGCAAAACACATGCTGAAGGGTTAAGGGGTAAAGGGGCATCTTCACTGCAAAACCCCCAGTGATTCAGCAAAAAAAAAAAAAGAGAGAGAGAGAGAGTATTAAAGTGACTATTTTTATATCCCAGAGAGAAAGGGGTGAAGCAAAAGTGGCACGTGTTGACCAAGGGAAAATCTGAGTGAAGAGTATACAAGCGTTCACTGTAATATGCTTGCAACTTTTCTGGAGGTTTTCAATTTTTTAAAATGCAGAGTTTAATGAAGAGAAACTTGGGACGGCAGCCCTGATTCCTGGAGCGTCCTGTCTGTGCCAGGAGCCGAGGAGCTCACCCTTTCCCAGAAGTCTGGCCCCAGTCCTCAGGGTCAGCTCAGCGAGACCCCCATCACTGCTGGCGGCAAAGCCGGGATGGGAGCGAGGCCAGGGCTCTGAAACCAGTGCTTGGCCCATCTGCAGGGCTGCCTCCCCAGCGCAGGCAGGCACAGGTGGCCAGCCCGGGCTGCGGACCTGCCACCCAGAGGCGACAATCTGTGGACAAGGGTCTGGGGCCTGGGTCTGTCTCCTCCTCCTTGAGCCTGGAGGAAACACCAAGCTCCTGCGCCCCCCACCTCGGGTCCCTGCCGCATCGGCGCAACCTGTGGTCATAGGGAGACTAGGTGCCACTTACGTTTGGAGGCTCCTCAGAAAGGCTGTCGTTCTGGACCTGGCACAATGAGAGGAAGCAAAGATGGAAAGACCTGGTCAGGCTGTGACTGTGAATGGGACTCCAGGTCTTCTTCCAGATGAGACCGCCCAACTCACACACGCTAGGAGGGGCCCCCCGTCCACGTCCAGCGGAGACAGGAAACTGAGGTGCTGAGGTGCCCGTGCACTCACTCGCATACTCACACACAGACACACATGCATGGAGACACACTTGCTCACACACCCCTCTCCACGATGCAGTGTCCCCGAAACTGTCCACAGGCAGCCTGTGCTGGGAGGAGCAGATGGCCAAGTCCAGGGTCGGGAGGGGACGGCTCACCTTGCTGGCTAAGCC